>JBAMYA010000024.1:14821787-14834593 GCA_037176975.1 Arrhamphus sclerolepis | reverse complement strand
ACTACATTAACAATCTAAATGGACCAAAAAGAGACAATAGAAAAAACAGTGGCAATGTGAAAAAATTATGGGAACTATAGTCTGGTCCTAATTCAGGCTAATTGTTTTTTGCTTTTTTTTTTTCAGACATCCCTCTACACACATACCTTGTGCTGCTTCACAGAAAGAGTGGGTCATCCTCATTTTGGTCAAGACTCTCTATAGCAGCAGCAACTGTCGCACTTGACTTAACAAGGCTGCGTTACAGTCCGGGGCCATGGCGGGAGCAGCAACTTCGCTCAAGCCCAGTTCATAAGCAGTTTGGACGCATGAACATCCCCTGCTTTGACAGCAGCTGGAAGCAACTGCCGCGTGAGGACTATCCACCACCTGTGAGCGCTTCGACACGGGCGAGGTGCCCACGGCGGCACCCGCTGCCTGTTGAGAGTAAGAGTGATACGTGCTTTCACGTCAAACAGTCATCATAAGTCTCCAATAACTCCAGAAAAAGTCACCAGATTTGTCGCTAGTCACTTTTTAGAAAAAAAAGTTGCTAAGGGGGTCTGAAAACTTGCTAAATATAGCGACAAAGTCGCTAAGTTGGCAACACTGGCCTCTACCCAGGCTATAAATATAATATAGTGGCTACGTAGATAGCTCTATATCACTAGATTATCTTCATTTTCTGTTGTTGCTGGCTGATATTAGCACTGAAGTAAACATCTAATATAAAGGCAACATTATGAGTTGTCTTATAATGGACATACATGGCATTTTTTGATTTAAATTGCTAAATGAAAATAACTATTTTGCAAAACTAACCTCATCTACTGACAGATTACTACTAGAAGTCGTGTTAGTGTACAACTTGTCTGTTTCCAGGATCAGTGATATTTCTCAGCTACCGTAGACAGAAATGAGTCCTATGATAAAGAATGGTTGCAGTATACGACCTCACCACTAGATGGCTTAAAACATATTTCACAGTGTCCCTTTAAATATTTTTGATGGTGATACCTGTACAGAACAGTGTTCAGACTGAAGACCTTATCTGTTTATCCAAACCAAGAACAATTTTCAACAATGTGTTATCAACAACACAGCAAAAAGAGATATTTGTGGTTGATTACAATAATATTTTACTCTGTTTAAAGTGTATAAATAACATTTAGTATCCCTCAAATATAGATTAACACCTACCCATCAACTGGGAAAAAAACAGCAGGTAACAGTACTTTATCAACATATAACAACCCATTCATATTCACTGACACCATGTATGTAACCATGCATGTAGCAGTTGTTGGAGTGGCAACTTTTTTTTGCCACTTAACTAATTCCAATTAAACTCAATCTCTAAAATGTTTACAGATGAACAAACAGGGAAAAGAAACTGGTGAGGCAAAGATGATTCTTGGGAGGCTCAACCACCACCACGCTGGCTGCAAGTCACATCGAGAAAGAATGATTTTATGTAAAGCTTAGTGATGCTAGTGAAATTGGATAGGAAAAATGCATATTAATCCACTCAGTTATATTACTTGTTAGTTTTGAATGTGTTTTTCCAGAAATTGGTTTTAGTTTCATTTTATATTTTTAATTTGAGGGGTTTCATAAAAATCAAAAGTGAAAGAGGCCTGTATCTACAATATGACAATTTAGCTGTCACAGTCAGTCTCCCTTCCACATCCTTATGACATGGATCCAATGTTTTATTATGGTTTTGGCAAAGTCTTGTTCATGGTTTCACAAAGATCACAGGGCTTATATTGAAGTACATTGATTTTAAGGGTTGCTTTTTGTAGTAAATTCAGTTGCTCTTATCTTTGTAAGAGGCTTTTTTTTCCCTTAGTAATCATTCTATTAATATGTGATTACACCATATCCCCCGGAGTTTTCATTGTAAAAAGACTGATAGTCTTTTAATTAGACCTAAAGGGGATTGAAGCTGTACTTTTGCATATTCCACCAGTGCAATGAATTATACAACACTGCTGTATGGAATCATACATCTTACAGTACATAACCACGTACCAATTATGCAGGTCTTTATCTGGGATGTGAACTCCCAGCTTTGACTTTCTCACATAAAATAATGAAAAACAAATAAACAAAATTAAAAAAAACAAAGGGCGTGCATCTGCCCACTGCGAAAGAGCAGAGACAGGCTCATCACACTATTCTACAAATGATAAGGGGGTTAGAGTTCATGGAAACCAACAGGTCATCTGCAAATGAGGTCTTCTGTCTTCCATCTGTGCTCCATGTTTATTTTATGTCCATTTATATGTTTATTTATTTATTTTTAACATTCCTATGGCTGCTTGGCTTTGACTCATAATGTAGCAGAGCTGTTGTCCTGGTAACAATGCTTAATGACAAGATTTCATATGATCCTCCATATGATTCAGTACAAAGCTGGAGCGTGATGCTGGGCATTGTCAGGGTAGGTAGATGAGAGCTGGTTTTATCCATCTATATGTGTGTATGTGCGGTGTTTTTTTGGTTTTCATTCTTTACCCCAAATGCACTCAGGAGGAAAAAAAAGGAAGCAAGAATGTAGCTGAGCTGAGGAAAATTATACCAAGGATATACAGTATTGTATTCTGCAGCTGTCAATTGCTGTGGTAAAAACATTATAGCTCAGAAATTTCTTTTTTCTAAATGTATTTTTCTCACAAAACAGTAAAATGCAAAATATGTAATCAAAATGAGGGTAAACAAATTAAGCTGCTAATATTTTGTGGACAGTAACAGCAAAACAGAATAGTTCTTTGTTTTGAATGCCTTTCTTAGACAATAGCAGGAGCTGACTGCAAACAAGGGGGGGAGCTGCAACAGATATGCCAAGACTTAAGATTTTAAACAATGATGATACAATTCATCAATTAAAGGTAAAACTCTTGACTTGTTTCCCCTACTATTAGACCAAGGCCTGCCCTGCCAAAGGCAGCCCCCACCCTCCCAAAAAAAGTAAAGTAAATTTTATTTCCTATATTGAGCCAGATCGCAACAGAAGTCATTTAAGCTTAGCTTATCTATAGAACAAATCTATACCTTGTTCTTTGTTTAAACAAGTGTATATACTTGTGTTTTGTTTTGTTTTTTTGTTTTTTTTTTATCTTATTTACACCACACCATGTCATTTTTGTCAATTCTCTGCTCTGCGCACACACCAGGCTTTTAGCCAGTGCGACACCTTGCCACCTTTTGGACACCCTGTTTAATAAAAAAAAAAAAAACTCGCTGTATAGGACAAAAATATATTGCTTATAGTGATATAGTTTTTGTTGCGTTACAACCACATTCATAGAGCTGCAGGACAGTCTATTTCTCGTCTACCTGTGTCTCACATATTCATCCTCTCCTGCCCGCAGCAACAATACAGATGCACAGTAGGCTACCGCTAAGCTACAAGTAAGACATTTGTCTGTAAAAATAAATATGAATATAAAATAATTTCATTATGGTTTGTAACTAACATTTCCTTACATTCATTATCTTATCCATCCCCCAATCCACATTTCACATGTTGCTACCAAAACAAATTCCAAAACAAGTGCCACTGAGCCTGAAATGAGGATTGGTAGAGCTCTGATAAAGCAACACAGGGACCCACGAATAGCCAATGCTCAATTAAAAGACTGCGATCTGAGTCACGATGCATTCTTATTTCTGATGTTGCTACTGAAATTAGTACTTGATGTACTTGATGTTGTTACTTGATGTTGTTACATCAAGTACCTACTGCTGAAGTAAAACAGGGAACTGAGCAGCCTCTGTACAGGCACCAGTGTGACCCTCAACAAGCTGACAATTAACTAACTGACCTTGGCTAGCTTGGTCAGAACCTAGTTCTGGTGGTGGTTTCGTCAGTCAGTCAGTCCAAAAAGGGGGAAGACCCACCAGAAAATTGGCTCAGTTGGAGGAGTCAGCTGTTCAGGCTGCTGCCAGGAAAAGTGGCCAGAGGTCATCAACTGGTTAGCACAAATAACAGACTTCAGGCCTTGGGTGAAGGTAGCTGATGTTTGCTGCTTCACTCTGACACCATTCCAGGTCACAGCCAGGCATTGTAGTCTCTTGCATAATTAACAGCACAACAAAACATTAGCATCAGAACAAGAATATTATCCTGTGTTTGGTCACTGCAGAAGTCAAGACAGTGCTAAGCTCTGAGGAGTGAAAATGATGGCAGCTATGCATAAATTAACTTTTGAAGCCAGCACACAGTGGTAACAGCAATTATCTAAAATACCTGGTCAGTATCAGACTAGCAAGCTAGTAGCCTGTTATACACATCACTTGTGTATCTTTTTACTCTCTTAAACATAATTATGTAGTATTTATGTCTAATTTTATCTATTAATATAACTCAATAACTAAACATAAAAATAAAAGATGAGAAGTTCAAAAGTAAAATAATAAATTGTGGGCTGCTGTGGCTTGAGATGTGGACAAGTGTAGCACACTTTGAGTTGCATTTGAGATTGTTTAGGGTTTGTTCAAGCTTGTAGTTAAGTACACATTCACGGTCTGGACCAAAGTACAGTGACACAACTCGTTAGGTTCACTCTTAGAAAGTCTCGGATTGCTTGAAGTTCACATTCACCTTTAACACTGAACAGACCGAAACAGAGAAGCTAGCCTTCATGTTAATTGAGCCAAACAGGCTAAGTCTGAATTCACCCTCACTATACAAGATTTAATAATGGTAACTCTTATTTACAGTTTAGATTTTGTCTGCTGTGTTAGAAATCTCATTATTTTTTTTCTGGTAATGGAGGGAAAGAGACTTTATGGTACTGCTGTTACTGATTGAATTTAGACCTGCTTTTTCAGGTGGAAAATGAACCAGTCGAAGCACTGTTGTATTGATGGCTTCAAAAGGAAAGGCTGATTGAAAGGTTGTTTAAAACAACTCCATTCAGTCCTAGCATGAAAAACTTTAAGATTAAAGATCTTTAACATGTTGGGATTTTTGTTTCTTTTGCTAAAGTACTCTAAAAGAAGAGGAGGCATGAATCCAACTCAGTTTTAAATCCTATGCATCCACATACTGTACATCTCAACCAGATATTTAAACTGAAATTTGATAGAAAAGGGGGCATTTTTTCAGCTAATAGTTTCATCTTTTATAATTTTCTAAAGTACCATGAAAACCCAGCTAGAAGTTAAACATAAAACAAAGCATTTCAAGGAGCAAAATGCAAGATAATATAGTGAAGGCATCCAACCAAGCACACAGGGGTCAGCACACATCACTTACGGAGTTAGAAGTCATTATCAGGAAGCCACGGTGAAGTCATTACCGGTAGCATTAGAACAATGAGGGTACAGTTTTTCCTGAAACCAACGTGTCTGAAATAGCGCACATCCAGCTCTCTCTTCTCCCTCCTTTGTGCTATACTTTGCAGGACCTCAGCTACAGCTGCTTTCTTTATTCTGTTCCTTCAGTAGCCTATATCTAAAGTGGCTGCTGCAGAAAATAACAGTTTTAGAAGCAGCAAGAACATGGAGACTTCAAACTTCACAGTTTTTGTCCCTGGAAAGAAGTGGCAGGAGTTGAAAGGTGAAAGAGAGAGGTCAGAGCTGCAATCACTGAAGCTGCCTTTGGGTCAGCCGCCCAGCTCTCTTCCCTCTGCCCTTTCTCAATTTCATGCTTGCTTCTCTCGTCCATCCTAAAATAGAGCAGGGCTCAGGAAACAATACACACATGTAAAGGCATAGACTTAGCTCCCCATAAACAAAGACTTAAAAAGCAACACGGAGTGGGGGCAGTCAGCAGAACTCGGTCAAGACTCATAGTGGAAGGTGAGACCCTGAACTCACTGCCAATGAGAGTAATCAATTATTATGATCCAGCACTGGCAAGCAGTGCTGGATCCTCATCTTTGCTCACTCCAGCCACTTAATTTATGCAGCATCTTGCAGTGCTACTGAGCTTGAATAGCAGCTGCAACAAGAATTTGAATTGGGGAGTTGGCGGGTTAGTTTTCAGAGTTTGTGCTTTTGATTGTGAGTTTGTGCAGGGCCCGTGAGAGACAAGGGCTCTGCTCCAGTGAATGCATACTGAGGATTTCAAACTACTGAAGTGTGGCCTGTTTATTCTCCAGTCTTGTCACCAAGATGGGACTTAATTTTTGTGTCTCGTTGGGAAAGTGAGCAATGTTGGCATCTTTCACGTTCTCGCCTTGAAAAAACACTGCCCAACACCTCAGAAGAATAAGGGCAACTGCCTGTTTTATAAACTATTTGTGACTGTTTTCTAACTTGTATAGAGAACCTCCTCCCCCTACTCCCCACTCTTTGCTTTCTCTTCTTATTCCTCCTCCTCCTATGTGCTGCCATGCCACACTCTGCTTTGATACGGTGCTTTGCTTTATGAGCTGTCAAAACATGCAGACAGCAACGTGGTTAGATGGAAGGAAGAGTTAAGAAGGGGGGAGGAAAAGTGGAAGAAAGGAGGAGCTCAGCTATGATTTGAGAAAGTGATATGGGGGAGAGGGGAAAAAAAGCTGATCTAAGTAGCATCCTTCCAAGCTAGTCAACACTGAAATACACTAATTAACAAAGCCATAATTAGAGTTAGCCCTGACACACTTATATAGGCTGCCATCTCCCCATTTTTCCTCCATTTTGGGTGAATCTGTGCTCATCTGTGTCTGCAGTTATTTACTCCACATGTTTTCTGCAGACATGTTCGACACTGGTTTGATTTGATGTACAGACTAATGGCATAGAGGGAAAAAAAGTCATCGTAACTAGGCCAGAGAATATTCCTTGCAGACAACCTCTCCCTTGTTTTTTGGTGCTCACATGCTTTTTCTGAGTTGAGATTGTTTTCATGGAAAGAATCATCACAGGTTCAAACTTGAATAATGATAGCAGAGATAACTCGAGCAGCGTGATGCCTGAGGAGGACAAAGCTAAGGTGAATAATGTTATTCCACTGTCACTTCTGCTTGGATTTAATAATCAATCTCACCAACTCATAAACATTGTGTGTTCACAAAAAGGCTGGGATATGTTTCCCCTAAATTAGATTGTGCCTCTGTCGTTTATCAGGTTCCTCATATATAAAGGACGCTGTGTGTAGTGACTCACAGGAGAAGGGTCTGAGAGCTTGTCGCTGTCAAAATGTCCTACAGCTACGTTCTTCCTTAAATTACGTTTCAGGAGATGAGGAGTGGGATGGCATTAAGTTTCAAAAGCTAATGTTTGTTTAAATGAACTGCTTCCCTGCTTCTTTTTTTCTTTTTGAGCAAAATGAACATCTAAGAAAAAGGAGATTATGATGGTGTATACTATAGATAGAGTTGCCTCCCCACACCCCTTGACAGAGTCAGACTATGACAGTGTCAATGAGCACTACCATTTCTTGTGAAAAAATCCATCGTATGATCACAAAAAGATCATATAGTCTAAGGGTGGCTAAAACTATCCAAAAAAAAAAAACACAATAAGGATGCACATAGCCACTATCAGATAGCTGGAGAGATGCAATAAAGCAAAAGATTGTGGAAAAAGACCACATAGAATACAAAATAACGACATAAGACTACAAAACAGTCACAAAGAGAAGCAAAGCAACAAAACTGACAGATTGATAACTTGGAGATACAACACAACCAACCACCACAATGAGACAAAAACCACTGCAAGGAGACATAAAATGACCACAGATATATAACAAAACAGCAAAAGCTGCTAAAAAAACAAAAAACAAACCCAAAACCTCACAAAACTAGCACTGGGATATGAAATGTGATCATTTCATTTCTCAATGTGTACCAGTACCAGACTAATACACAAAAAAGTCTTAGAAAGATATAATTTATTCAGAGAAGAGAGTATTCGCGCAGTAGCTTCATGTCTCATAAACTATTCTTGACTGTAAGCCAATGTTTCATATCAAATAGGAGCAAATTCTTGGCATTGTTTGAAATTAGCCTGCTTAACATTGTTTATTTAGCACCCATTTATTACACCGAAGGCATAACTATTCATCACATACAGTTTATTTTACCCACTCCATTTTTAAACTGCAGTGCCAGCCCTCACACTTTAAAAGGCTGTGCACTCTTGGAAATAAAGAAGACTTCCAATTCTAACGGGGCAGGATATTGATGAAAAGAAGACATTGTTGTTTTGCATAAGAAATTCACCAGGCTTCTGTTCATAAAGATTTATCATCTGTGGTATAATTTAAATGCAAAGTACAATCATGCCTTCCTGATACTCTTACTCTGACAAACAACAAGCGTGCACCATGAAATATAAGAATCACTCCTGTGCATGTTCTGCAGCAATAAGACAGAGGGCAGCTTTGTTGTTGGCAGACTCCTCCTTCTCCTCGTATATCAGCACGTCTACTTCTCTAACTGCTTGGGGCAGGAAGAAGAAGAGAAATGAGTAAGTGTTAGTGTGCCTGTTTCCTTTGTGCCTGCAGAGCTTGCGTAGAAGCATCTGGAGTGTGTGTGTTCATGTGTCAGGACTTAAATGAATGACTCTGTATGTCACAGTTCTAGACACTTACTCTGATTAGTTGGCCAAATACAAACTTTCAGGCTCAGCACATAGACAGGGTGGGGAAAACAACGCAGCTGCTTACCAAATGGACTTTAAACACAGAATAATGGAGACTGGCACAAACGTTGCTGTTTGTTGACGTGTGTGTGTGTGTATGGGTGTGTATGTGTGTGTGTGGGTGTGAGTCTTTGAATTGGAGCAGAACAAGAGATTACTATCAGCCAGGGAGTTTAGGTAGCTGCTTCCTGAGTGCTGATGTGGTCCCTGTGATTCAATTGGCCGCACCTCTGAGTGACTGCAGGGCTACCAGCTTTCTGGTTGGTCAGCCCGAGCTTGCTGCAGCACAGCAACGCCATCCTGTGGAGCAGTAGCATAGTGCAGTTGGAAGACGAAAGAATACTGACCCTGCAGCTGACTTCAAATTTAGCCCTAGTTTCTCTTTGAGCATTTATTTGTTAACTGGTTCCAATAGGACTATACTGGTCCCCACTTAATCCACATATTTGTTCTGAATTTTTCCTAGACAGCAACGGCCTGTGAGTGTAAAAATCAACCTTAATGAGGTAGGTGCCTTCCAAATAATGTATAGAAAATCTTCATGAAGTTTATGAAGCTGAATAACAAATACAATGTAAAAATTAGACATAGGAAAAAAGGAAAGGGAGAAAAAGATTACATTTATTTTACTCTTCTGGAAGTGAATCTAGATTTTATTGCTTCCATTATGCTCTTTTATTATTTATAAATTATTTAGTATTTTCAAATGTGTGCTGAATGCTGAAAATCCGCAACTCCCTGCTGAGTTGTTCTCACTAGCTTACCAGTAGGTGGCGCCAATGTTTGACGCATGGCCGATAAGAGCCCCTCAGCAGGGTGGTCTCTTTGAGAAATGGAGTCTGGACTGGTCACGCCTTCTGCTGTGTAAGAAGGAAAGGAGCTCTTTTTTGATCCCACACTCACAGATGTTAAATATTTCCTACGAATCATAACATGGTCAGAACTAAGACGAGCCAGAATTATTACTTTTTTTTTATTTTTATTTCTTTATAACAATTTCTGAAGGACACTTGACAGATACATACTTTACTTTACTGTTGACAATTACACATGTGACAGATTAATCAGAGCTGTAAAGAGATGCAGTGGGAGTTGCTTTGGCCCTTTTAAGTAGGACCACACAGAAATGCTGCAAGGCTAAGAAGTCTTTTTGTGTGACGTGGATGAAAACGAACAGTGCTTCTGTTTTCTCTATCTTTTTCATTCTGAATTCAGGCTTCTGTGCATGTGTGCTAGTAACTGAATCTATTATTGAAGCCATTTTAGATGTAATCATATCTTTTTCTTTGACCTTTTCTCTTCAGTACTAGTCTTCTTTGTTTTATTACTTTATCTCATGGTGGACTGAATGTTTTCAGATGACACAAGAGCTAGGCTGCAGACCAATTCAGCACCTGAAATGTACAATGAAACCATGCTTTTGTAATGAATCCAGTATGTGGTTTAGCATTGTCTTGCTGAAAGATGTGAAGTTTTCTTTGAAAAAGATGTCTGGATTGGAGCATACGTTGCTGTAAAACATGTATTTACCTTTCAGAATTGATGTTTCCTTTCCAGATGGCCATGCTACCCATCCCAAAGGTCCCTAATGTAATCCTTTACACATCTGAGATGCAAGCTTATAAACTGAGGACAGATGATCTCTCTTTCGAAGAGAATGAGGTGATCAAAATTTCCATAAAGATTTTCAAAGTTCGATTTGTCGACACACCACAGCACATTTCGGGGCAGAGAAGACAGCAGTGTTTCTGGATCGTATTCATATATGGCTTCTTCTTTTATGCTGATGATGTACAATTATATCTGCCACTAAGACATAACAAAAGCTCGGCACTGACCAAGCTACTGGACTGCTTAGATGATGTAAAACAGTGGCTGGGAAAGAACCTTAATGAACCTTAATGACAGCAAAACAGAATGTATTCTGTTCGGTACTTCCCCACTGTCAAGCTCTTTTGTTGCAACCTCGGGTATTCTGACCCCTTCTTTTAAAACACACATAAAAAAATCTTGGTGCAATTTTCGACTGCAGGCTAAAATTTGATCAAGAAATTAATTCTGTTGTCAGAACAAGCTTTTTCCAAGCCTTTTCCTTGGACCTTGAGAAGGCAATCCATGTTTTTATTAGTTCTAGGCTGGACTATTGTAATGCCCTATATGTTGGCCTCTGCCAGTCATCTATTGGAAGTCTTCAGCTGGTACAAAACGCTGCTGCCCAATTTTTAACCAGTATGTCCACACATGAGCACATGTTACCTGTCCTTTCGTCGCTCCACTGGCTCCCAGTCCGTTTTAGAATTTATTTTAAACTTTTGATGTTTGTTTTTAAGGCCATTAACAGCCTGGCACCCACCTTTCTGTCTGAGATTTTAACCATTCGGGACCACGGCAGGGCCCTACGCTACTCAGGCCAGCTTTTACTGGATGTCTCGAGATTTAAATTAAAACAGTGGGGTGGCTGCTCCTTCTCTGTTGCGGCCCCCAGAATATGGAATAAACTGGCCCCTGACATTTGCACTGCCACAGATCCCAACATTTTTAAGTCAAAACTGAAAACCCACTTTTTCAGTCTAGCTTTTAACTGCAACTAGACAAGTCTTTTACTTAGGCCATTTAATTACACCTTCTTTATTGGTTTTACGTTTTGTGTCAGTTTTATACGCCATTTTACGTACTGTTTTGTTATCTATTTTTATCTGTTGGTTTTTAACCACCCCTTTTATGTAGGCTATTGTTTTAGGACTTTCACGTAAAGCACTTTGGGTACCTTCTAGCTATTAAAGGGCTATTTAAATGAACTTGATTTGATTTGATTCTTTGCATGACTGACCTTTAACCTACATTTCTTTGGATGACATGGTGAACCTTGTTCATAGACAGTGATTTACAGAATGTTCTTGAGTCCATCCAATGACATATACATTACATAATACCTGCTTTTAATGCAATTCCACTTGAGAGATGGAAGAAATCTGCACAAATGGCAAGTGCACAAGTATTTAAATCAAGTATGTTGAAGCAGTGAAATATGTAAAACATGGAGTACCTGGACTGAAGAACACTGATGTAGATTATGAGATATTCCCACAAATGTATGTGGAGGGAGATTATTCTGAAATTGTTTCTCAATGTGTATATGCACATTTTTGAAAACTGGCAAAGCTGATTGCTTATTAATCTCATTTGCTAAGATGTTTCTCTAGGTGTCTCTTTAGGAAATGTTGAAATTATGTTAAACTGAAACAAGGAAATACTATGAGCGTGTTCTATTTACAATGTAAGAAATGAACAATGGAACTGGTCAAGCAAATTAAATTTCACCAAGCAAATACCAAAAAATGGGTTGCAGTTTGTATTTTGACTTCACTTGCAAAATCTGTGATGGGACTGAGCTCTCAATGATTAAATGACGATTTATATCTCAAAATAGCTGTCAATCAAAGCGGGATTCAGCCTTTTGACTGATCTTCCAATCATCATATGGAAGCTAAGCATCCAGGCCAGCCCACAGCTCCATTCACCCCCATAGAAGCTGAACGTCTGGGGACGGGATAAAATCGTGGCATTTATCCAATGACCATCAAGTGTCTTTGAAAAGAAAAAAAACTTGTTCTTTGCAGTCCTATTGAAGTGCATGGAAGCTCAGCTTAGGGACATATGCATTGACCATAGACCATATAAGAAATCGATTTCTTAAAAACTATTGCATTGACACTTCTGAACGAATTCATCTTCAAGATGAACGTGTTCAAACACATTTGTAGTCAATGAAATGTTAACAGAACTGTACATATTTAAACATTTAATGTTTTGACATTTTAGGGGAAGCTCAGCTTCCCTTGCAGTCTTAGAGAAATTGCCTCTGAATCAGACTGTCAAGAGGGCTGGTGAAGGACACATTCACCCTCACTCTGACTTATGCAACCAACAAAACAACAACAAAACTTGCAGTTGTTGCAAGATCAAATTGCATATTAAGAAAAAAAGGTAGTTGTTATTTTTTTCTTTGCCAGTCGTGGCATTAACCCATCACATATACAAATACAAAGAACAAAAAAAAACCTCCAGTAAAAGGTCATTATTGTTTGCTTACTGTCATATGGTCACTTGCAGCCCTTGGACCAGGTGTCCCCAACTCCAGGCCTCGGGGGCGCCAGTCCTGCGTGTCTTGCATGTTTCCCTGCCACAACACACCTGATACAAATGAACATGTCGTTAACAGACTTGTGCAGACCTGGATG
>JBAMYA010000024.1:14772501-14785620 GCA_037176975.1 Arrhamphus sclerolepis | reverse complement strand
TAGAGATTGTAATTTGGATGCTGTGTCTCACCTTTGTTGTTCTTCCTAAAATGAACCTGAGTGAACCAACTGGAACAACAAACATTATTTGGAAATCCATCTCCTGTTCCATCCTGTTGTTGCCATACTCAGCTGTAGGTATTATCAGCACATATTTATATTAAATCCAGCTCGAAACCAGAACAAAACATCTCATCTTTGTTTTCAGTCATTCACCTGTTTCTTTCGGTTCTGCTTGCTCTTAGTGGCTACATCACAACTAATTAGCTGAAATTAGGCAACACAGTTTCATGGTTAGAGTTAGGCACTAAATCTACATGATTAGAGTTATTAAACTCTTGCAGTTCACACCACAAGTTCTACAAAATCAGTATTGTCCACAAAGTTAAAAATTACTTTGGTTTGTCTGTAGGGACCCTATCTACACTATAATTTATGTTTAATGGCATATTTGTCATTTCTCAGGCTTACAATAGCAATTTATTTTGGCATAGGATGATTGCCCAGGTATTTACCATCCCATTTTGCTGCAAACAATCCATTTAACTCATTGTTTTGGTCTCTCACAATAGTTTACACCCTCTTACTAAAAATAAATCTGTCGTTGTTTTAACTCCAGAATGTTCCTTTAAGTGGAGAAATGCAATTCCTGCTAAATCCAAAGCTACCATGCAGTGGCTCAGCTGGCCTGCTTACATTATTTATGGGTTTTGTTCACATGAATGCCCTTTTAATGGAGAGTCTTATGGATTTATTGGGGATAACATTAAACAGGGATAACATTAATCCAGTTGTTGATGGTCAGTACATACCACCAGGTTCATGTCACTAGAGTGAGCTGGGGCTCTATGAAAGTCACTTTTTACTAGTGTCAAAAAAGTAAATGTACTAAATGGAAATGTAATGAAAGTAAATGTAAGTAAATGTACATCAGCATCATGTTTGATCCCCAAAATATATTAATTGTGCATTGCACTTACCAGCAGTTGACTTATAATGTACAATAATCCTAAAATTAATATTGGAATGATTTATTGATGCAAAATGCTGCATGTTTGACCTGGTGTGTTCTACATAAAAGAACATATTGAGCAATACACTGAGAAACCTGATCTAAGTTTTAATATATAGGTAATTCAACATTTCAGAGGTCCCACTTCTTGTGTTCATCAAACAACACATAAATCACACAAGGTTAAAACTGGGTAATATTCATTAATAGTGAACCACTGAACTGAATTTGTTTAGATTTTCTGCATGATTTATCATAATAGCAGCTGCTTTGGTTAATGGTTCAACTGAATAATTACTTATAACATTTTACTTCACCTCTGTTGACACTTAAGTCTCAGTGGAGCCATTCTTTTTATGTGATTAGTCTCATTGAACATTCCCATATTTGTAAAGGTTATTTAAAACTTTAACCTTGTATTATGTAATTGAACTGATCTTGTTAAAAAATATCACTATAGCTATTTGTTAAATAGTGGCAAAGAGAGCCAGAGAGATACAAGAGGCTGACTTTTTCCACTGTACATATGGATTGAGAGTCTTATATTTCAAGACATTGATAAGTTAGTGTATAAATGTGAGACAGACCACCTGGGTCAGAAGTTTGTAACCAGAGAATAATAGGTTTTCACTCTGCACACGAGCGCTTCAGATCTTCTAACTCTCACATCTGTGCTAAGATATCAAAGTAAGAATAATGTAACTGATAAGTAAAATGTGAGTTGAGAGCTTCCACATCACATTACCAACAAGGGACTTCCTACTTCATCCTAAAGCATTGGTCACCATGAAAAGGGTTTTAGGTGTTTCACCATTAAATGCTTCATTGAGATATGCCAAACTGATTAAAAATAAAAACATTTAAAAAAAAAAAAAGACAAACAGAATGAGATTTTATGAGGGCAAATTGTGTTAATGCCCCAAAGTCAACCTGGATCTCAGGTATTTAAAAAAAAAAGTCAGAAGAAGCAATGTCTGAGAGTGTTTTATGACTGTAATTTATTTCCATCACACCTCAGACTATAGTGTAAAAAAAAAAAAAAGTTTTTCCCCTCAGCCATGTAGTGAGTATGATACTTCATCAAAGAGACAAGTGAAAACACATAGAAGTGTGTGTTTCTTCACAAAGCCTGAAGCCTTTAGTCTGACCTTGTCCCCTCTCCATGTCCCTCTCACCTTCTGCCTCCAACTCCTCTGCCCTAGGGCACCAGCGGGTAGACCGCTAGGAGAGGTGAGTGAAGGGGGCCCCTGGCATCACCCATAACTCGGGTTGGGAAAAAAAAGGAAAACCTCAAAGGATGGTGGCTGGCCTTGACATTGTTGAGACAGAGTTGGGGTGAGGAGAAATGAGGTAAATATCAATGGCGGTGGTCTCACATAGCCCATTAGTCAATGTCTGCACCGCTCTGTCTGAACATCAGCACAGAGTAACCCCAGGGCCTGCACCATCACTGTCCTCCTGGTGGATTTTACCCAGGTGAAAATAAAGCAACCCGAGCTGGGCATAAATCATAAGGAACATTTGTTACCTCGGGTAATTGTGCTTCATTTATCTTAGGGCCTTTTTCCATTTGTCTTCCCCACAGGCTGGTCAGGCAGGTCTGCACAGTATGCTAGCTGGCTGTGCCTAACAAGAACCTGAAGGAAGCAGATGCTCCATGCAGTAGCCTCTAACTGATATTACAGTGTATTGCTATCTGCTTTTCATATTTTCATACACATTAGTCCACATGGATGAGAGTCAATCATTCATCTGTGGAGAATTTACCTCTTGTCTTTGGGTACATCCTTGACTATGTGTACAAAGGCTGAATCAAATTACAGACTGAGCACATTTATGCTGCAAATACATTTCCTTCCTTCTCCAAGTATTGTTATACATGCAGCACACAATGTACATGAATATTAATATGCAAAAAATAAAACTAAATAAACTAATAAAAAAGTTATGGTCAATCACAAACATCTCTTAGAATCAAGCAAGAGGGAAGATACAAAAAGAAAACTATTCAATGACCATATTTGTGTGAAAAATACTAGACAAAATTTGATTTTCTGTTTTTCCTTCTAATTTAGCATTTTTGTTTGGTAGTTTTTTGTTTGTGTTTGTTTTTTTTCCCCTTCATGAGATGTAACTTTGATCTGGTCTCTTTCTTCCATTAATATTTTGGTTCAATTGCATTCTTGGTTCTGTGGCTAACATAGCTCCAATTTAACACAGCACTCCCTAAACTACAATACCTCAACGTGCAGCTATGAGAAAGATTGAATAATTTCAATGTCATGACAAGGACAGGTTTAATTAATCTGCAGTTAAACCAGCTGGAAACTGGAAGTACTCTATAACTTCAACATTAACTCTGCAGTCAGTACACCTTATTTTAAATTAGTTCTTTTAGTACAAGACAAGAAAATCAAGTTATCATTAAAGTATATGACAGGGAGTTGTTGAGATGATTTATTCTGAACTTAGTCTGGAAGGTGCTTCAGTCACAATTATTGACATGAAACTTACAGTTTAACAGGCACTTATGAAAGAATAAGTGCTAGAACAACTAAAATCCTTTGCATGACACTGAAATTTTACTAAAAACTAGGCTAAAGTTGACATCAGTTAAGGCTAAAAGGTACAATCAATTTCAAACCCATGACATCAGTCAAACATCAGACAAATAACCAACTGGTAAGTTATGATTGATGTTTTCAGTTATACAAGAGCAAATGGGGAAGGTGCAGTTTATCCAAGTAATCCATGCATTGAGCTTTAAAAGAGTCTGTGGGAAAATATTACTGAAGATATGAAACTGAAACTTTCAATGATGACCCATACAAGTTTTTTATTTCATTTTCTTTCCCATTAAAAAGCTGACATAAAAGTTTAACATCAGCAGTTTCCCTGATTGCAGATCTGGCAGTGTTGAGAGTTTAAAGACCTTATGGAGGGACTGATGCACCAAAAGTAGTCAGTTATTACTGTCCACTGCACTGGACCTGAAACAGTAGTCACAGAAATGATTTGCTTCTGCTTAATCTTCTGATAGTAACAGAAGGCAGGACAGCCACAGTCTTCCTCTATGCCAAAATCCACTGGGCTCATTAATATTTATGTGGCTTAAGCACTCAATGGACATTGAGACAGAGGTTTATTAAACTCTCATGCTTTACTCCAATTTCCAGGTCTACAAAATACGTGTTGTGAAAAGTCTTTGTATGCCCTTTCTGTAAAGTTAAAAAGTTGAAATTACTTTTTGTTTTGCAAGAGCAAGCATGTGATCTACCTGAATGCACCAGCCATCAGTGCAAAATTTTATTTGTGGTTTAAGAATCAATGCAGATTATTACTGCGGTTATCCAATGATCGCTGTCATTGTGTCCAAAGAACTGTATACATCATACATCAAATATAGTAAATCTAGGGATGAACTTTAAAAACTGAAGTATTATGCAGCACCACAACGTGACCAACGCACAGGGACAATGTTATACTGTCATGCGGCAGTAGGAAGAGGACTCAAATGCAGGGCTCAGAACAGTGACAAACTCAATCCTTTTAATGAAGTCCACACAAAGTAAATATCCAAACTGCAGTATCCAAAACAGAGGCAGGTCCAAAAAACAAGCTGGGGGTCAAGAATCACTGGAAGACAAAAAGGCTAGAAAGTTAGGTACAAGGACAAAGACGAACTGGCAAAGGGAAGCTGCATGTGGTGAGGCAATAAATAGACACTGGCAACGAGGAACAGGTGGACAACATTAGAGTGTGGCAGAGGTTGATTAGAGGAGAGAATCTTCAGGAGTGGTGCTGTCAGAGCTACATGACATATACATCACATAACACAGTATTAAAAATAAAATGATAATTATTTTTATGGTGGCAGATGTCTTGCAGAAATGCATGCTAAATTAAGAGAAAAATGAAAGACTGAAAATCAATTTTGCCTATTTGCATTTTTCCCCATGCCCTCAAATCCCTATCAATGTTTCTGCTATGAGAAAAAGCTGTTTTGGTGTGTTCATTAATAATTAAGTAGGCTACGCTCTGAATGGTTGTTTTCATGATGAATGAGTTGTGTGCTGAATGGTTGGTTTACTGTGAGGCAACACCTTCATGGAGTCACTTGCAGAAGTTATCAGAGTTTAATGGAGTATATTTATGATTGTATCATTGTTTGAGATCAACCAGCTCAAATAAACTCACTTCAAAAATGATGTATTAAGTTAAGTAACAGCTGCTTACATTTCATTCCTAAATACAGTGGTTATTCCTCTTCCTTGGCTGATGTCCACAGGGAGTTGAAATAGCAACAATCCTGACTTCAGAGACAACACTGGACTTACCAGCACTCAGACAATCTCAGTCATATACAGAAAATCCAGTCTTCTGGGCATGAAAAATTCCTTAATGATGAAAGTATTGTTTGCTAGAGATGTAGCATTCAATAATCCAAACTTGGTGGGAGCCAGCAAGCCCAATGCATCAGCTGACCTCTGCGTCTTCTGTGGGGACTGCAGCACTTTCATTCTGGAAGTGGAGCTGAGGTCCACCAAAGGTGAGCTGAAATCCGCAACAGAAATGGTGGCAGCATTTTACCTCCACCATAACTTAACTGAATTAAATTTAGATGAAAAGTCTCTTTTCAAGTGGCTCTAATATTTATATGGATTTTAAATTTGCTCTGTTAGTTGGCACATTGTCTGATGAATAGTGTGAAGCTTTGCCCCAGGTTATTGATCAAATGTTGGTGTTTATGTAACACAAATAATGATTGTATTTGTTTATAGTTTAATACAGTTGTAATGCTAATGTGGTTAAATAGCATCTTCTTGGAGGATCAGCTGCTGAGTGAAATCTTCTTGAAACTTTCCAAGGCTGAAGAAATAGTCCGAAGTGAAAAAAAAAATCAAATTTTCATCGTGAAGACATACTGATTTTTCTTTTCCTACCCATACAACTTAATTGATTATCAGCCAGGAGGTCTGAAGCCAACTCTCAGCTGGACTTTGGAGGAGGATCTAAATGAGTCCATGTAAAGTGTTACGAAACACATTGCAGACTTTCAGATTGGATTGTGTTTCAACTGAAGTTGTGAAATTTACATATGAAGGAGGTGATAATAGGATTTAAGGGTTAACTGCATGTCTATTTGACATGCCAAACTCTCCTTATTTAACTATGCTGAGGTGAACTTTATGAAACCTTTAAGTATCGTAGGCCTTTAGCTGTTGCACTCACTGTCCCCATCAAAAAAGAGAAAACCCAATGATATCAGTCACTGGGCAATCAGTCGATGAATTTCTAAATATCATGTATATACCATTTTTGAATTACACAAACTGAAAATTGCTCCTTAATCTCCATGCAGATTATTCTGTCCTCAAAAAAATCCACAAAGGACTTTAGAGTCCAAAATAGACTCCGACAGTCCAATTCTACTTTTTTTCCACTGAAACTGCCTTTTAGCTTTTCATAAATAGCAATTGCATATATGCATACACAAATCGTACATCCATGTTTGAAGTTAAAAACACACTAAATACAATTTAAGGTATAGAGAGAAGAAGCTGAATTAGTACCAGACAGAGGGTGTGTTGTACTGTGATCTGCTCTTTAGGAAGAAATCTATTAACACCAATTGTAACCACGGATACTCACAAAACCTTCAAACCTGTCTCCAGCTGTTAGCACCCTGCCACCTCTATTCACCATGGTGACGCATGTCCTTTAACACACTGTTATCTGGAACACACACACATATAACACTAACAGCACTTTACTTAACAAAAGGCAATCTTAGATCTGAGGATGATGATGCTCTGTTCTTTTAATGCTCCACTGCACCTGCTTTTTAACAGGAAGCACCAAAGCAGGAGGACGTGACGCCATATATTAAAAAGAAAAGCGATAGAAAAAACTGGAGAGTAAAAATGGGAGGTACTAGTATGAAATCTAGGAAAATTGAGCAGTTTTATTTTATCCAGCAGTTTTAAAAAATCATCATCAAAGATAAACCAACATCAATTTCAAATGTTTTGTGATTTTAACATGTGTGAGTAAAACCCCATATCAAATCAAATGTGAGAAACTAAAACGTGCCTGACAAAACTGAATGAAAAATGTTGATTCTTTCCAAGCCCATTCTTACTTGTTTTTCAATATTTCACTACATCTGAGGATGGCTGGCATGAATTAACAGTTGTACCATTCAGGCAGGTGGTTAAGGGACCAAAATCTCTTAGGAGCAGGTCTGTTAAATTGTTCAATGGCTTCTCAAAGTAAATACAGCTTTTATGCATCTGCCATTGTCACTCAAAGTGATACTATACCTTAATAGAATTTCAAGTACCACAAATGTAAGCTAAAGGGCCTTTCCTCAGTTTGAAGTAAAACCATGGCAGTTGTGCAGGATTCTACCCAACCTGGTTTCAATGACACATGACCTTTTAAGCGCCATAATACACCCATGGCTGCATGCAGCATAGCAGTGGTCAGTTAGGTTTTAAAGAAGCAGAAAATCTCCAGTAACTTTCCAGAAACTTTCCATAGGAGGTTAAGTTGGATGAATCTTTCCACAGGAATTAATAAAACTATATTGGGAAAACAAAAAAAAAAACCAGAAGGAATAATTTGACTAATAACAGAAAACTGACAAAAGAAAGAAGAAACGAAATCACATCAGTGCCCTAGCTAGAACTATGGCAGATAGCTTGCTTGTATTTAGCATATGATCTATGAATTATTTAGCAACTGTATTGTATTTCTAAGCTAAACTTTGTTTCATCAGGTCTGTTGTAGTTTCCAGGATTAGCGTAAAGAAAGAAGAGAAGCAACGGGGTGGAACTTGTACTGACTGTGATAGTTTTAACAAAGATTAAGCTGAAAGATTTTTTTCATCAACATTTCCAATTTAGTCCCAATAATTCTAATATAATCATATCAAACGTCATAAATTCCTTTTAACCTCTTCTACCTAAATATATTTTCACCTTTCAAAATTCATAGAACTTTGCAACCCTAGTTGTAGTCATTTAACAAGTTTGTCAACACGGACACATACATTTCTTTACATCCTGAATTAACATGTCTTATTTATTTATTTATTTATTTATTTTTATTTGAAATCTTAAAGCAAGAATAAAAAATATGTTAAAAGAAGAAGAGCAGTGACAAAAATAGTAAGGGAAACACATTTAGAGAATGCCTTTGGCTCATTTGAGCCACAAGTTGCTGGGTGGCTGCTGACAGGAGAGGATGTCATTTATCAGCAGGTGTTAGGAAGCCAATGAAGATATGAGGACAGATAGCACTGGCTGTCGGCACAAACGACCCAGGAAGAGCGTGCATGAGAGAAAGACGGAGAAAACCCGCAGACGAGGTGTGAATGCACAACCACAGCCACATTCTCAGCCTGCAAACACCCTTTCACCACTTCCAGTCTCACCCACACCACCTCCTTCAACACACACATACACACACTTATCTCCCCTGAATCTTGAGGAGGCGGATGCTCCATGGATCTACACATCGGCAGCTCAAACATAATTAGTAGAAAACATGCAGCCAGCCATTGCTCAAGCTCACTAACACACGTTTGGTCCCAAAACAAACAAGCAGCCTTCTAGAACAAACAGCAGTAATACCCCCGGGACAAACCAGTCTTTATGGCACACTTTGAAACATACAGTGCATTGAATTTAATTGTGTGGCTACATCAGATAAACACATCCAAAGTGGATGCAACATGTGCCAATCGCAGGCAAATAAGTGTAGTCAACCTTACTACATTTTTGGAAGGATTACATGGAGCAGCTGTCTTAAAATTAATGTTATCTGTTTCGATATTGTGTTTGGAAAAGGGTGTCATTAAAGTTATATTAAATATTTACAGTGCATAAGAGGCATGAACAAAACTACATCTGTGATCCATGAAGTGTTTTGTTAAAATACTAGAACATATGTTCCTGAAAACAGCTTGGAAAGCATAAAAGGCAAACATAAGCAATCAGCCATGAGGACCATACTCTTTTACAAAGGACTGAATGAATAGGTTGAGAAAGAGATTTTAAAAAAGAAAGCTTCCTTCTTGCCCTGCCAGATGGGTGCTTTTGGTGTTGTGAGATGTACAAGCTGGCTTTAGTCCAGACAACAGGCGTAACTGCAATATCTGTCTCCAGGGAACGGGGTTATCTCTTGATGTGCAGGTAGCAGAGGGGGGAATTGGTAAGGGTCAGCATCCTGCTTCTAAACCTGGAAGAGGGAACTAATCCCAGGTCAGTGAGGGCCACTGTGTTGAGTGAAACATAACATAGGGTGGGTGCATTTGAAGTATATTCTTCTCTCTAACACAACTATCTTCATTAAAATCCTGCACCTGGGCCCGAGACTGATCCATGGGGAACCCCCTCATGGCCACCAGGCCCCTAAGTCTGTCCCCAGCCACTTCTTCAGTCCCCACTTATCCATTTCTCCTCCCTTATTTCACCCTTTAATGCTATTTTGGGTCAAGCTTAAGGCCAAAATACTGAGCAAATGAGGACAGGAAAGGGATGAGATAGGATTAGTTAGATAAGACAAAAAAGGTGAAAAGAAAAATGATCACTCTGGTTTCTGCTTATTGCTTTCCCAGTTAATCATGGCTGGTAATAAGATACAGTTTTCTGTGCTTCTTCCAGCTTTTAGGAACATGATTCCCAGTTGTCATCTAGTGTTGAGAGGGTGATATGGGCTTCAGACCAGCCAACACCTGATGAAAACCTTCTGCTTCTATTTGAGTGAAACGCAAATAGAATTTAGCTGTCTTTGGAGCATTTGATTGAGGTTTGCATGGCATCAGGTTTTATTGTATTCTTTTTAAACATAGGAGCACCAGAATGACTAGAGAGCTAACAAATGAATGACATTGTTAATGGTCCTTTCATAGTTCTGCTTGAACTGTCAGAGGAAACGCCTGAAGTTCGAGTTGTTTTAGATGGTGGCCATCATTCTGAGTAGCTGTTGGCCGAGCTCCCCATTAAAATTTCTCCATGAGTTTCTAAACTGAGAGTTCTGTAACTTGTACATGTGTCAGTTGTACACTCACACATGAGCACTGCAGTGCTTGATGGTAGTTGTCTTTGACGCTTTGGGATGTCCTTTGCTTTGTCATATCAATAAACAATAAATATAATGATGATGGAAGCCGTTTGCGTCATAATATGGTCACAATTTGATCATATAAGACAGGCTGACTGCACAGGTTTCTCCTCCATTTTATCCCATACCATGAAACTTTTGAACATACTTCCTTTGTAGTTTCAGAAAGTACATTCTCTTTCCACTCCCCTGCAATTCGATTGGCTCTTACCTTAGCTGTGTAGCTGTGATGTGTCTGGTTGACAATCACATTGAAGCGTGAAACTTTTGATATTTTCAATTTGTGATACAAGCAACAACGTCAAAGTGAGGCAATGTACTCAGCTGCTTAATGTCAATCCATTCAAAGACATCACTGATGTAACCTTCGGCACCACTTCGGGATAACTACTCGTAAATAGTTCACACAATCACATTTCAAAGAATATATATGCATATAAAATATATATGCTATAGCCATGGGCCCTTATGTTGATCATTCAGCTGTCAGTTCAGACATGCTAAATATCCACCAGAACTGCTGTTGTGACTTACAAGAAGGAGTTGGCTCCACTTGGCCTCTCTACAGTCCATTCACGCAAGTATTTGTTAAGATATTTGTCCATGAGCCAGGACTTATTATTAATTGCTGTAGACTTTGGAGTGTAATCTCATACTTACATTACTGTATTTTATGTCTAGATGAAAGGGACTCCCACATCTGAAAATCAAATGTGTCTGAGTTATAGATGTTTATTGTGAGGCATAATAACTCATAGTTATTTGTGCTATGAGGTGAATGTTATTTAAATGCCATTCTAGTAGGTTTGTGTCCAGGCTTGCCATATGTCCTGCCAAGAGTGTGTTTACACCAAGAAGCATTCCCAGTGAGTAACTCTCTGCATCCAGCCAGGCCTGGAGTGGTGTCACACAGCTGCCCCAGCCACGGCCTGATCTCTATCCATGTTATTGTTACTAGTAGCATTACCACTCTTAAGTGCAACAACATAATTTGTAACAATAAGAACAAATTAGTTCTATGTCATGTGCGTACAACATGTACTTTAAGCTCTGCGACACAAACCACTCACACAGTGAACAAAGCGGCAGTCAAGCACACATGAGCCCCTCTACTGTTCGTCTCCCAAACATGAGCAGGCTCAGATTTCAGGCCTTGTGGTCTCCTAAATATATATCAAAATACACATCAGCCTGTATGTCACTTCTGTTTACAGGAAAGTGATTTATGAGGCTTTTTGGGGGAGAACTGAGATCAGTGATATGTTGTGAAGGACTTTCAGTGGAATGCTAAGAGGTGATCATGCTACCATGACCATTAAATAATCACCAGAAAATTCATTAATGATGACTATTTGCTCAAGGAAAAAAAGTGTGAGAGCTCACAGTATTTCATTGCAATAATTATGTAGAATAACATTAAGAGCCATTACTAATTTACACTATACTGTTTGCCTTATGGCTGAGTCTTGGGTGTTTGATGCCTGCATAAAGCTTGTTCAAATGCTTGACATAACTGGATAAACATTGTTTGCATGTTGTCAAATAAAGCATGCGCACCAGACACTGGAAGGTACATTTTCCTCTATACTGTCCTCATATGACGAGCCCTTTGTGTTAGTCTTCGTAGAGCATAACTAGTCAAACTGGTATTGTGAGGTTCCATTTTATTTAAGCTAACTGAGTGTGTCTGCTGTTGTATGTGGTAACTTTGCATTCTTGCACATGCATTTGGCTGCACAGCAAGCTGCAGTGCACATGCACACTTCACAAGTCCTTTGTCCTTCTCAGAACACTGACGTCTTTGGCAAATATGCTATGATGGAGGCATGGTGGTGTATTGTCACTGAAGATAAAGAGGGAGATATAGCCTCTTGCTCAGACAGAAAGAAAAGACCTCCTCTCAAAAGCAGATGTAAGGGCTTACAGTCTTTCAGGTGACAAATTTGGCCCTGAGCATTTGGACATGACAAAGAAAAGCATATACATTCAAAAAGCAGAAAGTGTACATTGCCAAACTATTTTCCTCCAGCTACATGAGCCCCAATGCTGTTCAACTGTGTTTCCAGTGATTTTCCAGAGAGATAAACCAAACTGCTGGAGACAAAACATCCGTTGTGGGTCTGTAGGGTATATAACATCAAGAAAAATGAAGACGCTGACGTAACATTTACTGATAACATTCTCTATTCATTAACTGAATCACAGAAGTGACCAAGCTGATGTATTAAGTGGAGTGACTAATGACTGCAACTCTGAAAGTTTAGAAGTTTAGAGATGACACAGCTTACTCACTGAAACTATCCAAAATGGTGATAATTCTGCTTACTGCAGGGTTGAACAACTGTTATTCTGTTGCAGTTAGAACATCCTGGACAACTCTACCATCTCTTGGTGGGAACTGCAACATCATCTCTGAAATCTAAAAAGACTCAGCAGAGAATGTACTTTCTGAAACTACAAATGAAGTATGTTCAAGATTCATGGTATCATCCCCAAAGAGATATGTTTTTTGCAGCCAGCAGGACAATAATAATTATTAAACACAAGTCACTGTTTAGGTGTGTTATTAACACAGAGGATTAAATTATGCTTTGAAGCTGTTTGTTTTGCATTTAGGAAGACTGTATCAGCGTCTTTAAGCCAGCATGTTAAATAGCTTTGATTTTTTGTAGGATCTAGCCTCATACAGATTATATGCAGTTTTGCTGCATATCTTAACAATGAAGAGATAAGAACGGTTTTGAAAAAACAATTAAACATTCTCATAAAAGTGATAACGACATTAAAACTGTGGAGCATATGATAAATATGCAAACACTGATGTGCTTTTTATTTACATACTATGCCCACTTGGGCCACGAAACACAATTTGTTGTTGAGCACAGAACTAACATATATGTTCTGCTGCACTACTTTATTACATCCTGTTGTGTTGGCCTGATCGACCAACACAACAGGGGAGATGACAGTTGAACCTT
>JBAMYA010000024.1:14739668-14766591 GCA_037176975.1 Arrhamphus sclerolepis | reverse complement strand
TTCCAGGTGATTTCTGGCTTCACTACATTGTAGACTTCAGCATGACAAACACAGCACTCCAGAACAAAGCCCAGGTCACAGTTCAATGGACTTAATTTGTCTTATCTAATCTGAACCTGCAATCAAAGCTCAGCGGCAAATGTCGTGCAATGAACTCTCACTATTTTTCAGAAACAAACACATAAAGGTGAACAGAAAGGGAATTAGACTGACATGATGTTGGCCTTTGGGAGATATTATCAGCTCCAAGTTTAGTTCTTTGTTTAGTTTAGTTTCTTTTTATTTGATTGAAGAGACAATATGCTTATTATGTGGTTGTGATTGAAGAATAATTGCAGTGCAAATTCAACAGTGGCTTGTGTTTCGTCTTCTAACAGTGTTGATTTGGACTTCAGCTTCTCAGACATGGAGCAATGTGTGGTAGTAAATCCAGAAGTGATTTGTATGTTAAAGAGAGACATTGTGACAAAGAAATCAGGGAGAAAAAAAGGAAGCCTGATGTTTCTGCAATGTACTCAATCTGAATTGTAATGCAAAATTCTATGGGACATTGTTCCATAGGTTATTTGATGGACAACACAAAATCCATGGATTTAATGTTGCTCAGCTCTAGCAGACCCAGAATTTCCACCTCACATGTTGTTAAACCACCAGGAATCTATTACTAATGTAGGTCAGCTGTAGCAGCAGGGGACAGGGGCTTTTATCCAGCATGGAAAAAAGATAAATCATTAATTATCTATACTATTACCTTTGATCATCTCCTGATTTTCAACTGAATTTAACTCTGAAGCATGCATTTCCATCCTGACTGAGTCTCTTCATATAGTATGTCCATTTATAAAGCCTGTGGCTTAACAGCGAGGTCTTCCACTGACCCAGCCACTGGCAGCTTGTGGTGTGAAGGATTGGAGGTAGAGTGGACAGAACAAAGTAGGTATGGCAGCAGCATATGTGCTGTCATTTGAACCTTGGCCTTAACAATAGCCTTCAACCTTCCTCTATAGAAAGCAGGGTTCAGTGCATCAAAAACATCTGAGCATACAACAATGAAAAGCTGGGAAAAAAAAGAGCAACAGACTTTAAGGTGTTTAAAGTAGGTACTGCATCAGAGGTACAACATCAATACTTGTGGGTTAGAATGATCACATTGCTTGCATTTTTTTCTGTTCATTTGTTTATAGTGACTCTATACTGACTGATTTGTATTTTATATAAATTCCCTTGTAGAATGATCACAGTGTTATTGAGATGAAGTTAATTCAGACAGCCTGATAAATCCTTCACTTCAATAAATATCTTCAACATTAGGTAATACAATAAGTAAAGGGCTTGCCAACTAAAATATTTGTTAGAAAACAATTTTATTTGATAAGCCCAAAAAAAGGACTCTTAATTATGTCTGCAGCGTTTAACTGTTACAAAGTGATCATTTTATTTTTGGACACATTATGTATAAAATTACGTCTAAAGGACTATTTGTATCAAAGAACTCAGTACAGGTATCTCTGACTGGTCACTGCGTTATTGTTGTAAATCCATACAAGTAACAATGGAGAAACTATTGTTAAAAGCTACAAAAGGAGGAGAGCTCATAGCTCATGCTCCTAACACTTCCCTATTCTCTCTTAGATGTCTAAGTAGTGATCCAGTTCTGTGTTACTGGAGGTCATGAGCTCTCCTCCTTTTTCATCTATATAGTTTGCGTAACATTCAAGTCAGCTTGTATGGGTTGGATGGAGACGCCTGTATAAACAGCCCTTTTATGCACAAACACTTACAAATAGAGTTTTCTGAACCCCATCCACACTATCACTTAAATGGAATCACATTTTTGAATCTTTTTGGGTGTCTCAAGAAGGAACTTATTTTGAAGTAGCTTTACAGCTTCAAGTACTAAGGCAATTTTTCTGCAAAACTGCTTCGATTCACATTAATTTGGTTTGTAATGAAAGTTTAGTTTTTTTAAGAGTTTCAATTTTAGTGAGTGAACTCAAATTCAAGGTTGAGGATATTATATACATTCATACACAGTCTAACCCAAGCAGGCTACTAAGTAAAAATTTTGTCTATAGGTTGTCTATTGCGTTTACAGCAAATACATCCATACATTCCTCACAGTCAGTTTATCGTATTCAGGTTGATGTGGGGGAGTCTATCCCAATTCATTTGAGGGATATGCGGTTCACCTTCACATCTGTGTTTGGTGAAAAACTGTGCAGCCACATGCAAACTTCTCACTGAAAGACCACAATCAAGAAATAAGAAGTTTAAATCAGGACTTTTTTTCTGCTGCAATGCAAACAACTGCAACACCATAACTTCACACTATGACATATCTTTGGATTTGCTTACAAAGATGAGCAAAGGAGTTTTTGAGAGCTTGGCCATTATCAGTGAAGCAGGCAAACAGGAAAACAGGTATAGTTTGGGTGCTGTCCAAAAGCAATGAGTCACAGATCAGACACAACAGATGGTATGATACTGCAGATCACTTCTTTGTTAACCTTGGCAGATAACCACAGATCGCTTCACTGAAACCCATCCCACCCATCCCTCCACGGCAAACAACTGTGTTAAGATTATACCATAAAACAGTTGCAATGTAGAAGAAGACAGAGAGTTTCAAAAGGAAACAATATGTGTGAAACCAAGTGAAGTTATTTCATGACTGCATGGGGCAACAATGAGAAAAGTGTACCTTATTTGTCTTGATAGCTTCATTTATTATTCTTGCACATTGTATTGTAACCTCAGTACAATCAAAAGAAATTTGACAAATGAGTCTGGAGCTCTGGGTGAACTTCACTGCCCAATTACATAACTCTCACTGCTCAGATTTATTCTTAGACATGTAATAGAAAAGCCAAGGGCAATAGGAGCATTAAACAGCAGGGAGAAAGAAAGTTACAGCTTTTTCCTCACCTGAAATCTCTAAAAAGCCAAGAGACAAGACAAATGCAGTGCCTAAATAACCGCTGTGCTTCAGACCGACACATTCCAAGTCAGACGACAAATAGCCATTACCAGCTGTGCTATCAATCACACAGGTACAGTGCACTGTCACTGGCTCTTTTCATCCATTCCAAATGACAGTCATAACTTTGACCTGACAAACCCTGTCAGCTTGAGCAACTTCCCCAATCCATCACGGCTGTCAGAGGCACAGCATAGCTTTTTTTCTGATTAATTATACCCTTGCTGCAAGGACCTGTCAGTCATCAAAACAGATATACGTACACTATCAAGATGTTGTGAATGAGAATGAATGAGTGCAGGCATCATGAGTCAGCCACAAAATATTCAAATAAACATTTTAAGATGGAGACAGAGAAGCAAAACAAAGAAACCATTTGGCTCCCCCAAGGCAAAATTGGAGCCTTTTCACTGTCCAGGAAGGCAGAAGAAGTGCTACCAGTGTCAGAGGATCAGAGCTGCTGCACAAGTGATGAGTGAATGCAGTTTATCCTGAGAGAGATTGTATCATAATGATGTCAGTGTCCTTTTGTACACATAATGTCTGAATCAACCTGTAGGGGACCTCAGGGGAACTTCAGCATGCAGCTGACTTACAGTAATGTGTTTAAACTGCCAAAACTCAAAGCCAGCCATGAGGGCTTTGTTTTTTTGTTTTTTTTTTTTGAGAGAGACATTTCAAAGTTCATAAACTAAACACTTCTTTATGTGCATTTCTCCTGTCAGCCTGTCCTCCCTCCAAACTGGATGCATAGGCACAACAGTGGATGTATAGATAAAATAGCAGGAATTCAAATAGAAACAATTAAATAGTAAGAATTAAAGCTTGCAGTAATTTGAATGTGTGAACAGGATGAATGTTACTACATGTATACATAAATTATATTAGTGTGACATCATGCGTAGGTGTATGATTTTCAGTAACCACCTACGGTCCAATCATGCACCTGGCTGTACGGCAATATGAACATGCAGCATAATAAGGCAATGTAATGCAAAATCAAGCTTGTGTTTCTTTTGCAATAACTCTTACATTTCTTGGCCAAACATTGCTCACTGGATGCAATTTGTTTTTCCAACTGCAACAGAGTGAATGTATGCCTTTTTGGGTTTTTTCGTTTTGTTTTGTTGTTTTTTTTGCCATGCTTCACAATGGACTGTATTACGTACAAGTCCCAGTGCGCCTCTGGATTTGCAGAAAGACTTAAGCTGAAAGTTGTTGTTTCAGAGCTAAAAGCTCCTGTGTCTGAACCACAAGTGATAAGTAAACTGGGTTGCAACTGGTGTGCATTTGTATTTTAATGCAACCATCATGATTGCAGTGATTATACTTGTCTTTAAGCTTTCACACTAACAAGATAATTCTCTTCAATAACGAAAAAAAGGATAACTTTCACTCAGTTATATGTCAAGACCACCTTGACTATTGGCAACCATGTGGTTCAGTCGCAGCATCGTTACCTTTTCTGTTTCTTGGCTGCAGACATTTTCTCACTTGGTTGGATTTCACTGTAACTTCCACATCTAGCCTTGATAACATATTTTCAACATATGTTAATATGTTGAAAATGCATGTGCCTATGAGGCAATAGCTCAGGAATTTAACTAATCAGAAATCAGTTGAGCCAGCTTTTTAGGAGAGCCTTTGATTCTGTCTCTGAGTCGTCCAGAAACAATTACAGGCTTTTAGAGCGATACTGAAGCATCTCAGGAAGGCAGTTTGTCAAAAATGTTGAGCTTGGCCCAACTTTATGCAAAATAAGTTATCCAATGCAAGTGCATTATCTAATCAGAATAAATACATCTTAGTCATCAAACAAGGGAAGTTCCCCCTTATTGCACAACTCTGTGCAATTACATGGGCACAATATGGCCACTTTAAATTAAATAACATTTACTGAGACCTGAATGACTTTCATTACACTGACAAGAAACACCTGTCTATGATTTTAATATCAACGTGTAATAGGTACACATACTTGTTTTACTGGCCTTTCCTTGTCAACCTTCCTGAAATGTTTGAAAGTCTAATGAATTAAAGGTTGTATTTATGTATAAGTGTGGAAGATACTTAAGGCTTCACTAAAGTAGCACAGTACTCTGTCTCTGTTGCTAATGAACCAGAGCAAAAGGGTTATCTGAAACACAGAAAAGTCTGCCTGACATGTAACGAGTCCCTGAGCTCCCTCTGAGTCTCTGTCTGACTACTGACTGCAACATGATCAGTGAATTGGTAACTCAGCTGTCTGACACTAATGCCAAAGAGCTCTGTGTGAATCCACAAAAATATTCACAAGGATAATTATACCATCTTAACATGTGTGCATTTACAAAGCATGTTGTGGAAGTCTGTTTTATAGGTCCCACTCCCCCTGTTCCTCTTCTTACGCACCCACGGTACACAAATGAAATGAAACCAACACTGAATCATGCAGCAGTCTATTACAGTCCAGTGGTGGTCCACACCAGGTGTAGCTGCACATATGCTTAACATTTTGACTTTCCACAACAGTAATATTCCGATAAAAACCATATTCGTATTCCAAACACTCTCTTGATGTTTCATTGTTACTGAAAAGCTTCAATGAGGCAGAGGGAATAGGACAATGCTTTATTCAAGGAAAATACCTCTCATTTAGTTTCTAGATATAAGTACAATAGCCTCCAGAGACTAAATATAGACCACCATGATGCATGGCCTGAAAGTTTCCAGTGTTAAAACATGTCTGGGGCAAACTGAGACACTTCAGTGTGCGTTTTTGGTGGACTCAAGGGTTAGCAGGTTGTCTACATGGTAACGTTGAAAAGCTCAGGGTACAATCATGCCCCCTGATCCTTATCTGAGAAAAAGTGATGCAGACCTGCTCTAAGAAGCTTTATTGTGCTCCGCTCGACATGCAAAAGCTTTTTAAGGATTGACTCCTTTGTGGAGGGGAAAAGCTCTGAAGCTCAAAAAAGTGGCTTTGGCTGGTGTTTTATTACATTTTGTTTCTTCAGAAGCCTAGGGTTCGAAAATAACTTTCCAGCTGAGCAATCCCAGAATTAACAAGTCGTTCTTTTTTGATGAGCTCCATATGCAAAAAACACGTTGGGGAAGAAACCTGTGATCAGGGAAATAAAATCATATGTATATTCTGTCACGCCTCAGATCGTATGGCGCGATGCAAAATGTGGTGTGCTTGAAGAAAAACAAATAGTATGTCCTGACACATTGCTGTGTTTGTTTCTGCTGCTTTCATTGGAATTATGAGCATGAGCTTTGAAAATAAATGTAAAGCTAAAAACTGGTTTTAGGTGATTTATTTCTTCTTTGTCAGTTTGCAGGTTTGTCTTATCTTCAGGAAGTCCTCCAGCCCCTTGAAGGACATGTCATGAGCCACGATCACCCTTGTTCAAAACCTGTTTTTTTTCCCTGCAGCTATATTCTCAACATTTGGGTGGTCATTTTGCATTTCTTTTTGCATTCTTTCCTCTCCCACTGTTTTAACCGTTGCAACACAGTGACAATAAGGGGTGCTTTAAATTTTTTCTGACAGGCTTGTGTCTATCTTTACTTAAAAACACACACTCACAGACATGCGGAGGAGACAAATGCATTCATGTACTGTATCTGCAGACAAAAGGCCTCCCTGGCCCAACCCCACCTATATTTTGACAGATGACTGTCAAGTTCTGGGCCACTAAAGCTAACAGGAGATGACTTCAATCTTGTATTTTGACAAACGTCGCAAAACTTGATAAACAAGATTTCCACAGAAGAGGCTGAAGTGCTCATCTTGAGTTTCTGAAACAGTTTGGAGACTGAGCTTATCCGAGCACACATGCATGCATATGACTTAACCTTTGAAATATTTCATTTTTTTGTCAGTGGTTGTCATTTTCACGGTTTCACCAGCATCATGCTTCTGTCAGATTTCATGATTTTTTTCCTGCCACTATTCAACCTCCTACACTACACACATAATAATGTGCACCCGTCGACTGGATGCCACTGTGGGATGCCCACTGGCGTGGCCGACCTGCAGTCCGACTTTCCAACCACTACACATTTACTGTATGAATTTTTATACCAGATATTTGGATATTTTTGCACCTTTTCTCTCTTTGTCCTTCATCTTCACTGTCCTGCCTCCTCCTCATGTCTACCTTTACCCGACTGTCAGCGGGAGGGTCCGCCTTATAATTGATCGAGGTCCTGCTCAAGGTTTCTTCCCAAAAGGGAGTTTTTTCTTGCCACTGATTTCTCAGAAGCGCCTAGAGACAACTTTAAATTCAAATTGAATTGAATAATACAGCAGTGAATGTGTGCAACCTGAACAACAGGACAAAGTTCTGCTCAGTTAACCTAAGTGAAATAAAATGAAATACCAGCACTGTATCGTAGGGTTTCTGCTTTGGTGGCGTATATTATGTGCCAGTGAAAGGGAAAGTGGGGATAGAGTCATCAAGTTTGAGGGCTGACCCCAAATTCATAGTGTGCCTTCCTGCTGCTCATCCCTTTCATCAAGCAGCCCACTTGTTGATTTAACTTGGCGCTTTCTCAGCAGGTCTTGGCACAGGGGAGAGCCTGTGACCAAAGAGGATTTGATCAGCAGCTTCAGCAGCAGCTTTTCCAGCATCAAGCACCACCTACTTCAAATCATGCATGACCTCAAATCCTTTCTACACCTCCAAAACCAGCAGAGCTAGATCTAGTCAGCAAAAGGTCTAGTCTAAATATATATTCATATTAGCACTGATGAAGAAAGAAAGAAACCCTCAATAATTCACCATCACACATTTCAAAATTCATAAGTACCCAGCGAGTTTGCATTAATCAGTTAAGACGTGTCATAACAGCATTCATCTTTTAGTTGTGTGGTGGCACATTACAGGCAAAGAGATAATGACATGCTTTATTGGAATGGAGACAAAGATAACCTCTCCTCACCGTGGGTGGTCTAGTCAGGATGGGTGCATGGAGGAGAGTCCCACAGGCAACAAGCACAAGCCAGACTGAACAACTCTGGTTTATTCATTACACACAGCTGGGCTCAAGGCATCACTCAAGTACACAATCCTACTGTGTGTGTGCGTACATGTTTTTTAAGAAAGGCATCAACGTGTGTTTGTTAGTGCACATGATGTATGCATTCCAGTGTAACAGTGGTGGAGGTCGTACATACATCAAAAAATTGTGGTAGCAATTTGCAACTGAGGGAATCAGGAAACCCTTGGGGTTGGTCCTAACAAAAAGACCACATTAGCACAGGTAAACACAAGCTATTTCAGTTTGCTTGCTCTTACTGATGTCAGGATTTCCTTTAGCTATATATGTATATATAAATATATATAGGCCTATATGTGTGTGTGTATACATATATATATATATATATATACACACACATATATATATATATATACATATATACACTTTTTTTTTTTAACCAAATTCAACATGCAGGAGTGATCCAGTGATTAAACAGCTTTTTCTACTTCCTCCTGGGGGGAAAAATGTTTAGGCTCTATGGATAAGATATAGTTGGCAAACAAAAATCTGACTAAGCCCAACTCTGAGTAACCTTTTCACCAGACGAGTATAATGTGGATCTAATGGAGGCAATATAGAAAAAATATATCTATATATATATATATATATATATATATTGTATTTTTATAGTATATATTTTGTATAGGTTCTTACTATTTTTAACAGTATAATAAAATCATAAATATAGAATAAATCATGAAATAAAATTATAATAATTGTCTCAGTTATCAAATATTACCATTATTTCCAGGTGCACAAATCTTTAAATCCAATTATACAAATTTATTCCACAAAGGAACTCCCTGTTATTGAAAACAGGGGCAGACACAGATGCAGACAGGAAAGAAAACTGAGCAGCAGAACAAAAATGATCTTAATTTTTGCTGTTGTGTGGACTGAATAAATGCATAAATCCAACATAACAGTCGGTGTGTGGTCATCCACTGGGAGATACCACATCATTCATCATCTCATTAAAAACAGCTTATAGGAAGAAAGAAATGGATGGTTGGACATGCTTTCTACAGTCATCATTGGGGGAGATTGCCAAGTAGGTGGGACTCTGAGAATACACTTACGTTCATTGGTAGATTCCTTCATCTGCTGGTAGGAGCAGCTGATCTCAGAGATTGTGCACGGTCAGGTGCAGCAGTCAGTCAAAGCTCTGGCAAGCTGGCAAGCTGCCCTAAAACGCTAACCCAAAGCCGCAGGAGATACCTTCAATTTGTCACCCCTATAAAGTAACATTCTCTCTAAACTGTCATTTGAACAAGTTTGTAGTAAAATGATGTTTAACTCTGAATTTGAGCTCCTAACAGATAATTTTATTTTAGTAAACCCCTCCCCCACATACCCCACACCTCTTGCAGGTTTGTAGGAGTTGGCAGAGACAGAGGAAGGTTTAAAGAAGACTTGTAATCTTTCCTGGCAGTGAAGCTTTCATTTTAGTCAGAGCGAAGCCCAGAGGGCAACGCATCGATTCTTTGTTTGACGACAGAGTTGGCGGACAGCCAGGAGCTGATTTCTCACACCATACATGCTGCAGCACACCTCAGGCTTAGGAGACAGAGACACATGGAAAGACTGACGAATGAATCAAGATCTTGAAAGTTCATTGTTTCATTTACAAATGTTTATCTTTTAGCCAGTGATGACCTCAAAGAAATACAGTAATCTCACATAAACACTTATTGATAATCACATGATAAGAAAGGCATTTTATTTTCTTTTACATGTTTGATCTTAAAAGTCTAGATTGTATTGTTCAGATTAGAGTCACGGATGATCAGAGAGCAGTATGGCAGATTTGATATGGACCACGTCTTTGTATGTCCAGTAAATTAATCATACATTTAAATTAATGTTCAGAAACTAACCATTCATGGGGTGATATTGTAGAAATAGTCAAGAAACCACAATGCAGCTCAAATCCACAATCAGAATGCTAATTGTTTAATCCACATGTATATCAGAAGTAGTAAAGCAGCAAGTACCAGATATTATTGTCAGCACCAGCCAAGATCTGTAACACATTGGCTCTGTTAATTCAATCTAACCAGTAGACACATGTAGCTACAGAAGCCCTGAGGGGATACTTGTATCCGTCACCACATACACTAGATGAAGTAAGCCTCACTGTGTCACACAGCAATGAATGAGTGAAACTGTTTATTTTTCTGTTTATGCATGCATTCAGATTAAAAAGTAAATTAAAATCCAGACTGTCAAAACTGGAAAGCTTTTCAGATCCATTACAGTTTTTACTAGTATGCAATTCATTACTCAATACCGTGCACGTTAAATTATGAATTAAACTGAAAATGACAACAATCCAGTCAGCTTCAAAGAAAGACAGTGACAGCAGTGGTTAATACAATCTTTGTTTTCAGTGCTTTCCATGTGGCAATCAGCACAATGTGAAATAAATTCCACAATTAATAGACTCAAAAGCAGGATTTTGTCAAATTTGGATATTCTCATATCTCTTTACATGGCAGGTCTGAGCTAACATGTTAGCCTTCACTGGTTTGCAGCTGGGATCAGATAACACCGTTGCTGTGACTGAGGTTACGCAAGCTGTCATTCATCGCCAGTGTTGTGCTTTCAGTGCTGTCTTCCTCAAGGGCGTCCTTTTGCTTGTATCTTATATTTCATGGTTACTAATGTCTTACACCCCAGTAATATACTATAATGCCACTCAGTGTTTTGTGCCCATACTGTAACTTTTCCATTGATTATTGGGTTCAGCATTAATGTGTCTTTATAAGTGTTCATTCAAGAGGACTATTATTTACCAAAGAATTATCAAGTTTGCACAAGTATTATTCTACTAGATCAACACCGTATTCACATAAATGTGCCATGTGACTAAGATCAGTGCCCTTTAAATAAAAAAGCCAACAAACTTATTAAAAACTGCCATGAAAACATGCTCACTGACAGTCATCCAGAGGGATGATTAGGTCAGAAGAGTGTGGCTAACACTGAGGGTGGATGGTATTCGAAGGAGGAACAAACAAAAAAGCAACAAAACCCCAAAGGTCCAATAAATGTATTTTTCATACTGATTTCATGATCAATTAAAAAAGAAAACTATGTAAAATAAATAGCTGCCTGATATTCCCAAATAGGCTTTTTTTTTCTTAAATGAGTATTTTCCCAATCGAAGTGCACTTTTCCTGTTTCCAAATTACTTTGAAGTTTTATGCATAAGGTGACATTCCTTCATCTCTGATATATATCTGAAAATATAATGTATATATCTGAAAAGAAGAACAAAACAAAAAACTAAAGAAAAAAACATGCAATTACAAAAATACCTAGGTAATAAAACATACAATACATGTGTATATATTTTTTGTTTGTTTGATTTCCTTTACTGTTTTAAACACACACAAGTTAAAAAGGAAACGACATACCTGGAAGTGAACTGTATAGCTGTTCCTTCGTGCTGCTGAGAAATACTAATGTCAGCTGCAGAAAGTCATCATTTTCACTCATCGTAGTAAGTGAGGTGCAGCTGAAGTTAGTGCTGATGACTTTCAGGTGTTCTCACTCCTGAGCTCTGACTACTGTACGAGCAGCAGAGCTCGTTAGCGTTATCAGTTCCACCTGTGTTCTTTCTGCTAATGAGACTTGAGTTTTCTCTCTCTGATATCATCTCTGAGCTCTCTTCTCTGGAAAAAGAAAATTCATCATCTACAAATCCACATTTTCTCACACATTTCTTTGATAGACCATGTGCAGACATCTGAATAACTGGATACAAGACACTGTACTGAGTAATTAAGGGTGTGTTCACATAACAAGTTTGCTACTTTTGGTCCCAATCAAAGAAGCTAATTATATGTTTTATTTATCTGGAATCAGACAGAGATCCAACTTTTCAAGGGCCACGGTCTGCTTGTTTCATTTGAACCAAGGTTTGCACGGCAGCATTCGTGCACATGAACTGCACCAACAGGACAACTGTGCCAGAGTTCCCTTTAATCAAACCAAACATGCCAAGGAGTGTGCATACCATTTGGATGAAGCGCATAAAAAATTACATTACTTATATTTACATTACATTTTTCAGAGGTGTAATCTTTACTCTATCACATCAGCACTGACTAACATTTCAAGGAAATGTCTTTGGAAAATAACAGGCGGGGAATCGGTTTTGTTCTCTTGATTTTATTGGAACTATAATACGGTGCAGAGCACACACTGTCTGAGATTATGAAACAATGCCTTGTCAAACAGAAGCATGTGTACGCAGCAAACCTTCCTTTGATGAAGAAAGATTAAGAAAACATATGTAAGTCCATAAATGTGCTGTACACAGCAGATGTGTGCACAGGTGCAAACACATCTCTGCAGCTTCATTCGAACAGATAAATGAATTTAAATTACTTGTTGTTTTGTTCATTATGTGGAATAATGATAACAGCTGTTGCTTTCAACTTCTTTTGCTGAATAAAGATTATTTTTTTAAATGCAACAGTAACAGTAACAGTATCAAACATAATATGCATTACTCACACAAGCACTATACATAACAGAACAGATAATGTTTCCAAACTGTGGATTTCTGATGAAGATCTACAACTCATGTTGATGTATAAAGAAGGTAAAAGACTGATATGTGTTTGCTGCGCTATCAAACAGTTAACTGCAAGCTCAAAACAGAAAAACTGGGACAACGTGGAAAATGAATATAAATATCAATGCAGTGATAATCACATTCACATTTATTTCTTTGCATGTTTACATTTTTTTCCTTGTCATATTAATTTAATTGGAAACAGTTTCCAAATAATAATAACAAAAAATTATATTTTAAAAAGTCCAAAAGTTAAAAGCCTAAACTCTTGGCCTTTGGGCTTGTTACTAATAACAGTCCTGGTGGTCCATTCTAGATGCCTCCGAGCACAGAGACATCAGCACTCTTCTCTTGTTAAAGTTATCATGTCCCTTTTTTGCACAGTAAAGTTTCACATATAAATTGTGAATCAATTATGTTTTGTAGTGCTTCATAGTTTTCCTAAAGTAATCCCTTGTAGATTAAATCAAGTATTGATGAACTACGGATGGAGTGCCATCTGAGAGATTAGAGATCCCAGTTTGGGCTTGCCCTTTACATGCTGAAATTCCTCCAGATTGCTTAAATTGCATAACATTCTCGTTCACTGAAGAGGAAATATTCAATCTGAGTCAGTTAAACCATGAGTGAGAGAAGAATATAACTGGACTTTGACAGGCAGAACAATTCCAGTTTACTGACATAAGGCAAGACCATATTTACTGGTTGATTTATAATTCTACCCTCACCTATGATTGCAAAATCTGGGTGGTGACCAAAAGAAGAGTCTCCTCACACGAAGACTTGGAGGAGACAGCTGGGGACAGGGTGCTCTGGACCTTTCTGCTTAAGCTGTTTTGATGTAAGCATATAGATATCAACAGATTAAGTGAAGTTTACCAGAAAAAACATTAAAAATCTTGGATTCATACTATCCGCCAGTACATAAAAGTAAAGTAAATATGATTAGAAACTGCATGGGCCACCAAAGATGTGTTTTGGTTTAACTTCCGCACGTACACTGTGGCACTTAAGCAATGGAAAAGCTCATGCGGAGCTGCCTGAGAGAAAGAAGATGATGATTGGCAGGGCCCTCTGGCCGACAAGCAGGCTGGCTATCTAGCCAACTGGTGAGGGGTTTTCCTCGCATGCAGCTGGACAAGCAGCAGACACTGGAGTGAGGAGAGTGAGTGAAGGGGAGTGAATCAGAGAGGGAGAGCACAAGTGAGTGATTAGAGGGGAAAAGTGAAATGAGAGCATGCTTCCAGCAATTTTCTCCGGTGCTGCTTCGGGAGCCTTAATAAACACATCCATAAACTTGCTTTGTCCTCGGCTTCTTCCCTCTGCTTCTTCTGATGTCCAGACACAGTGGAGGGTTAAAACAACCAAACTGATGGTGCACCAGTGCTGCTTTCTCCGAAAATCTCAGCCACTCTGGAAAAATCCTTTAGTATTATTTGAGTTGAACCTCAATTTCTGTTGTGTGAAGATTAAAGTAAACACTTAACAAACTGCACCTAAGAGTTTTCTTCAGCTTCTTTAATTATGTTTGAAATTACACATAACAACCAGTGCAAGGATACCAGAAACAGGGTGTAGAGAACATCCTCATCCACTTTAGTAACTTCTTAAAACCACAAGTCACCCATCTTTTGTGTACAAGAACAATAAGGTTTAAACTTCTCACTTTTCAAATTTTACATCAGCTTTGTGACTAAAAGGATATTAGACCATAACCTACTGCATAAATTTTAAACACAGGTTCATAAGGAAGATTTATTTTCCCTTCTTTCTCAACTTATTCATGACTAAGTTGGGCTATACATACCGTCTATTTCTTTGTCAATTCCCTTATCCAATGTTGTCAACTCCATTTTTAATTTCCATTTCACTGCTCTTATTTATCTTATGATCTTCTGGTTTGATTTCCTTGGCCCACAGCCCTCATTTGTCTTGTTGCTGTAATTCTCTTATTATTTCAGATCATCTTGCATGCAATCCTACTCCACAAATTCCAGCCACCACTCCACATCTCTATTGTTTATTTGATCCCTCTGCTAATGTGTGTAACAAGCCAGCATTTTAAAATATAAGTATTTGTTTAAACCTTTCTTTCCTGTATTAAAACTCTCAGCAGGCACAATCAATTTCCTCAAATGTGACTACTTGGAATAGCTAGAAACACTTCTGTCTACTAGCCTGGTCAGACTTTACGTCATATTAAATTTATATCTTGCAGTATGTACACTAATGAACTCTATCTGCATTTGACTTGTCCTTGACCATGACCTGGAAGCAGCCCGTCTAACCTGGTAAACTGTAACAATCCATTCATTCCTCACACTGCATCTCCAACCCACCCAGACACTGCAGCTGTCCAGTCTCCGTCTGGGGTCAAAGGGGACTGCTCGTCCTACTTCAGACCAGCACCTGTTGGTCCTGTCGTAGGCTGTCTTTCATAAAAACAACAGAGAATTCAATAACGGAGGCTTAGAGCCACGAGGCCCAAGCCCAGCTCTTAACGACAGCAGAAACTCTGGTCACAGTGGGTTTATGAGTCTGAGTGCTGCTGCAGACACTGTCCATGCGTGGACATGCTAAGCGCTAGAAAATACTGTAAAGAATTTGGCGAGCAATCCCAATCTGTCTCCAGGGCATGATTTGTGAACAAAATCATGAAAGCAATTTTAAAACAAAATCTAAGTTAAATGAAACACTTTTAAAGTTGAAAAGATTCATTTCTAAGAACAGATGAAGTCTTTAGCAGTGTCTATATGCGTCTATGGAAGAATTACATAGCAGCCCATGCTATTTTGTGCATCGCTTCTACCAAGACGTATTACCGCCCAGTTTTTCACCAACTGAAGCTTTTTTGCAACAATGTTCGTCATAAAACTAAGTTATTCTTAGATGAATATACCCTCAGCTGTCCAAAAGTGTAATTAGAGGGTAGGTAGATCAAGATGTCACAGTGGAGCTGGAGGAAAGGATTGTGACTTCAACAATGTGTGAGTCACCACTGAGATCCTCTCCTTCATTAGAGCAAATCCCTGGCACAAAGATCAGTGAAGAAGAGATTTAGTGTTGTCTGGGAGGTCTGCATACAAAAGCCTGGTTCTTGACTTCTTGTGTATTCTATCAGTAATGTAGAGTTAAATATTTTTTACAGCTTTTTCTTTCTTCAACTGACTTTCTGCATCACCTCTTTTGACTGTCACTCACTCTAAAATACCCCTCCGTATGGCTTATAATTAACTGCAGTTGTTAATGGGCTCAGGAAGACTTTAGTTTGTAAGCTGATCCTTCAATTAGAGCTTGTTGACTTTGCATAAATGTTGGAGGCTATTCTCCCCAGGGGTGCAGGGCAGAAGAAGGGCATCTTTGTGGGGCTGCAGGCTCTGATCAAACCCCCTGAGATGTCAAAGGGGGAAGTGGGGTCTAAAACACACACAGAGGAACTCTTCCCCTGAATATCTTAGGGTCACACGGGACATCAGGTTAACCTCAGGAAACATAGATGAGGCCTCAAGGACCAGAAATTATATATGTGCATCCTGAAGAGGCTAACCTTAGGAAACCTGCATGCACATACGTACATACCCAGCACATCCCATGTTCAACAAAAATGTCATATTCTAAAGGAAAAGGGAGGAGTTAGTTATGCTCATTCTCAAATGTTTTTTTTTTTTTTTTGCTGTTATCATATACCAGTAGGGTGTCTGTTGATGCAGGGGGAAACATATTTGTGGCTTTTCTTCATCAAACATACTCTAAGATTTCTTCTTTATTTGTACTGGAAATTATAACAACATAAGTCTTATATCTTGATTCAGCAATGTAAACAGATTGTGCTATCAATCTGATAGTAATGTTTCATTTTTGTGCTGATTTTAATGTTGAAATTGAGATTATTTAGTTTGTATTGAGTTTTACAAATAAACAATCTTATAAGCCATATGAAACAACTGATTTTTAGCACAATCTGACTCCAGACTGACTAGGAAATAAATAATTATGGTAGTGTAAGCAAATTTTTGAAAGAAAGGAATAAATGATACATTAAATAGTCCTCAAATGTAAATAATACACACATATAGTGCCTTTTTGCCTATTTTTTTTAGGTAAGACAAATCACTTATTATTGTGTTTATAATTCACCTATTCACACACACAAAACACTTTTTATTGTACAAATATTATAATGCACACATTACTGAATACGTTTATAATGGTTCTCTACAAATGTGAATGTGCAAATGACATATTTAATTACCGCATTGATATAAAACAATATTCATCTTAATTGAAACTTCACTGGGGCCACTGATTTGTGTGTTATGAACTCATAAGGCATCACCATCACAACACAGCTACAGTTGAACTAAACAATTTAATCCTGAATACTGGGTCAGACCAGGTGAGGAAGTGGGTCAGTTTGTGTATAGTTTTGTTCCATCCACACCAAGATTTCAGGTCCCACCCAGAGCATTTCAAAAGCGGAGTACATTGAGATCTTGGTAGATTCACGTGGTAATCTGCTCGTCACTCCCTGTCTTGTCCTTTCTGCTATAATACATATAGAAAGAATCAGCAGTGTCATATAAATTGTGCTTCTCGTACTTGGTTGAAATCTTGTCTGAAACCACATGAATTCATCACTCACAGCCTCTGTTGGTTAACATTGGAGCCCATCCATGATGTTTTATTTTGAAACTAAATAACAATGTCTATGCCGTTCATGTGTTTGACTTCCTGCCAGCTCGTGTGAAAATCCACGCTGCTTAGCTGCAGTAGACTCAAACAAAATCGACTGGGAGTTTACCTTAAGACCAGACCAGAGTTTTTGGGATGCTTCTGGACTGTGCTGCAGCACTTCTGGTTTGACCACTGTCATGGACTAGAATGACTCCAACTCACAGTGGATGGTGTTGTGCAGCCATGTGATGCTTCCATGCCCAGTGGGCCCCAGGGGTGACAGTGGTGGATCAGGCCTGGCAGTTACAATCTTGTGAGCTTAGTAGTCAGTCTCAGGCTCAAGCGGAAGATTTCTTACAACATAGACTGAAGGGAACTGATGCAACACTGTTGCCTGAGGTGCCCTCATGCCATGTTAGCTTTTCCATCTTTGGAGAAAGGGATGGAAGAGTGTGGTTGGAGGGAAGGCGCAGAGCAGAACAGGGACTCATGGGTATTTCCCAAATCCTGCCAACCCAGAGACAGAATGTTGTCCATCAGTGAAGAATTGAGAACATGCTGGCACTCTGGACATGAACAAGCTGGCCTTCATCTTATTCAAGGAATGCAGATCTCATTCACCTTCAAGGGATGAAGCCAGTACTCTCCCAGGTCTAGGCCTCCATGACACAATCTTGGCTGCTATGTTTAGCTAACTCAGAACGTTGTCCTAGATAAACCAAAGAGAGGGTGCGCTCACAATCATAGTTTGGTAACAAGTTTAGACAGGTTGCGTATCCTTGTTAATGTAGGTAGTTGTCACATTTCTGTATATCCTGACTATGATGTGATGGCCTTGTCTTCCATCCCAGCGGCTTCCTTGATGTTGTTAATACAGTTGGCCTCGATTATGGGGTTCATGCTTCTTTTCAGATTGACACCCAGTTTTTTAAAGCTCACAAGATCACAAGTAATACACTGTTAAGGATAGAGAGATGTTGGTTTGGCATGACTGGAGAAAGTATTCTCACAACTGTAAGCAGATTGTCCGTTCTCCAACAGTATCCCACTAAGTGCACTATCTCATGTAACCACTAGCAATACACCAGTAAGAGACTCAGAGTCACCTGGACCAACAGAAGATAAGAAAAGAAGATCCCGGCTAGCTGGGCTGATGAAGGTTCTTACCATTGTCAGCAGACTGAAGTACTTCTGAGCAGGATTTCACCAAGTGCAGGATCCTAATGAATGCATTAATTCATGTAATGAATGTGTGGCTCTGAGAGATCAAATGATCAATGATTACGCACCTGCACAAGTGCTTTTTTGGGAGACCAAGGGGCTTGACTGGGCATGCCAATGTGTTTTAAATAAATATACAAACTTCTGGCAGGTTTCTACCTGTCAGAGCGATCACTCCCCATGCGTATGTTATATGTACAGGGAATACAATGCTTTCATACAGAATTTGCAACAAAGTGTATTGATGAGACATAGAACTGGAAGACTGAGAGATAACAGAACCAACACAGTTTTTATGGGACGGGATTAGTTTTAAAGCTTTGGATGGGCACAAACATCGCAATGTGGACCTTAGCAAGACGATTTTCTGTAACAATTAGATATATGAATGTCGCATCCTATTTGAACCTCATGTAAACACCCTATTACTATGCAAACACAGCCAAACTGTTAAGTACACTGTTGTCCATAAAGCTGGAAAAAAATGGGTTTTACCTTTTCTCATGAAATGATTGTGACAATGTGATTTTATTCTTGATAGATAGCATGTCTGAAATAAATAATTCCAATTTTATGGGCAACAGCGTATATACCAGTCACCCATAGATGGACTCTTACATGCTCAGAATGCAATGCATAATATTTCATTGAGATTTGTAAACTGTAAGCTGCAGTAAGCTGTTAAAACTGGGGCAGAATAGAGTGATAGATTTACATATTGTACACTGGGATATTTATTTTAACGACACACAATGACTGAAATACACTGAACTTTTCATCAGTTATAAAAATATATATAATAATAAGGCCATAAAAATGCATTTAAGTTTTTATATTTTTATGTCAGTACCAAAAGTAGAGAAATAAAAACAGATTCTAAATATTTTTATCAGATGTATGTATATGATGTTTGAGTCATTAAAATTAAGGACCATCTGCATGAATAATGATGATTTTGCCGTTGATCTTCAGCTCATGTCACATTTTAGTCTACTACAATCATCATCTAAAGCATGTCTCACTGATATTTGTTATTGCTGAGACTGATTTATGAGCTTGACTTTGTAAAAGCATCTTGAGGATTTGCTGAGCATTGCAAAACTGTATTTTCAAACACTTAAATTATTCTGCAGACCATCATAAATCACTCTTTCACCATTTTGTGTTTGACCACAACTGTGCTGATGCACACACACTCTCACAAGACAGACTGAGTTTTAAATGATTAGTTATTTATTTTCCCTTCTCTGGAAGGTTAGAGTTCAGTACTAAGCAGCAGCAGCAACGTATGGTGTAAGGGGAGACAGTGGATCTGTCTGAATCTCAGCGAACACTTGAGACTTTCACTGATACAAATCTTTCTTCATTCTCAAACACTAAATGTCAGTCAATACACTCAGCAGAGTCAAATGTGAGGAAACTATGGTGGAGGCATAACCCAGCTTTGAATTTTATTACATTGCACACAGTGTGAACCCAAGATAATTCATGTTTTGTCTCATCAACTTCATTTCATTATTTAATATAGATCAATTTATGTCAGACACGTCAGGCCTCCAACATCCCACATAATAATTGGAATAGTAAAGCTTTCACCACTTTGTAATGTTGTCATTCCTTGTCACAACAGTTAAAAGGCATCCTGGCAATGAGGGTACCAAGAAATGAAGCTTTTCTGAGCATTCTTCATAAAAACACATATTCAGATAAGTAACTTTAAATTACCACAGAAACTGGCTTTTGATCTCTGATCTGAACTTTTCTTTGGTCCTGAGCATATACCATCTTTCATATTTCTTATCATATTTTAGTTTAGACTTCCTCGTGCAACTTTTAGCTAGCAGTGTTGAGAGATTCTACCTCAGAAATCCTCCTTCTTTAAAGGAAAACTTTGCTGATACAGTATATTCTAATGATGTCACAATTTCTTTTCTCATTTAGCCTGACTGATGCGCTGTTGAATTCTGCGCCTCCTAGGAACTTCACTAATTGCCTCATATTTCTCAGAGAACATGTCATCAGGTCTATTTTACTGCTAACCAAATTACCATTCAAAATGAAAGCCCTTGTCACAGGAAATCCAGCATTTTGTCCACCTCCCTGACTTGCTTAGGGATGTTATGTTTTCGCATGTGCATGGAAGACAGATGAACAGTTAGTCCAGCCGTTATATCATATCTCCCTGTGAGACACATGTTTACAGGACAGCAGAGTGAGCTCTAATGAAGTCATCGCCAAGAGAAATGCTGGGATAGGCCCGCAGTGAGCATGTGTGTCGGATGCCAAGACTCTCTGTACAGTGATGAACGACTGCAGCCAAATTTTGCAAATGATCATTTTGGAAAAGCAAATACATGTATCCAGCATCAATATTTCTTAATTAGCTTTGTTTCCTGTGGAATTCTCTGTTGACAAAAACAGGGCGAAACAATCAATCAGGCAACAGAGAGAAAGAGAGACTCTGGGAAGCAGGCAAGTAAACCTCAAAGGATGGATTTCATCATTTGCAAGGGATTTTCACCTATTTTAAGTGTCTAAGTGTGTGTCCACACTCTTGTGAGAAAGCATAGTAACTCAGACAAAAGCAGTATCTTTCACTATTCTATTCTCATACAGACAACATTCCAGAAGTTGCATGCTGCTCAGTGCTTTAATGCCCCATCTGCTGCACCAGTGGATGAGAAAACACAGACAAAATGGATCACAAACTGACTCTAACCCTGTAAACCTCTTTGCACATCTTACAGGCTCTGTGCTTCTTGACATTTGAAGCTGATGGGGCTCATAATGGTGATCTATCCAGGGTGAGCTCTGGCGTTTGCATGTTGATTACTGCGATAGGGTGAAAACAATTGTTACGTGAAGGATGACCTTTGAGCCTTCAGGCTGTATGAGAACATTTCATGTAAACTTGATCAATATAGCCAAATGGGCTCAGGAGTACCGAGGGAAACCACAGTCACTCAACACAGTCCAATATTTCAACCAGAAATGTAATCAGAACCTGTATAAAACAAGGAGGAAGCCAGATATCTACTCTGCCAATACCAAGCATCATTCTGCATGATTTACAGTGGTCTGTGTTTGGCCCACCTCCAGTCCAGATCTACCTGCTGAAAATGTGTGGCGGACACCTCCACATCTTCTTCCAGGATGCAACTAAAATCCGCAACAATGTCCTTTGTCTTGTTCACTCTCAAAATGATTCCCACACTCTGACACTAGTTCACTGAACTCTGCAACTTGTCCCCCACTGATGCGCCCAACAACAGCAGAGACATGAGAGTATCTGTGCAGATGACAAATGTAGTCAAATGATAAAAGAGCAATGTAAAACAATGGCAAACATGCCTCTCTTTCCCCACCACTTTTTGGGTGTATTTAATTTTTTTCAAAATATATAAAAGTTTGCCATTGAAGACACTGAAAAGCTTTTCCTTTGTATTTGTAAAAATAAAAGCTTAGAAAATTGCACCAGGACAAAAAAAAAAAAAGTCGTTTACATCTTTATGCTGTCACTTTTGCTTTTGTTTTGAAGCAGTGTTGGAAATGTTATGGAAAATGTTCATGCTTTGGTGTGTACTTTCTGTTTTCACAAATGCGCAATCCAAATGCACTTTACATTTCTGCCACTCAATCCCTTACCCACCCACCAAGCTTCTGTTAACCAGACTCTCCTAAGTGAAAGGCTGGGATTAACCTTGGATTTGAGATACACTCACCAATCCCTCTGTGGGGCCCACCCTCATGAGCTCATCTCTACCTAATGAATACCCCCTGTCACAGGTGAACACACACACATATAGACAGAGAAACACACAACAAATGAGGGCAAATAATCACATATGCTGACACACACACGCAATCACAACTTCAGCATATTAGTTCTCTTTCTTTTTGTGTGCGAGTTTCTTCAGACAGATTTGATTGTATTGTGTCTCTGTCAAAGGCAGCTCTTAGAGGGAGGCAGCAATTTCAAACCAACGGCAGTGCTGACAGGAAACATGTCTTAACACACATTCCTCACGCAATCAGAGCCAGCCTGAATATGAAAGAATTTTCACTGCAGCTTATTTTCAGGGCCGCTCCTCTGAGAAAGAAGCATCTCTGGTTCACAGAAAGTTGGCAGATTTGTCAAAAAAAAGACCCTTTTTTTCTTCTTTCTTTTTTTGAGTAAATGTCTGTATTTTCCCAGAAATGTAGTACTGAATAACATCATGACGACAGTGGGTAAATGTCCATAAAAATTGATTTTTTTCATTGTCAAATACTGCTTTTTTTGCAAAGCCAGTAGCATCTGTCAGAAGCACATGAGATGTAATTTGGCATCATCACTGTAACACACAGGAAATGGAAAAATTTAATGTTGAGATTAGACATTGTCTAATGAACATCCTCAGAAGGAAGTACGAGGTACCATGGTGCAATAAGCAAGAGGAGCCATTGTGTAAAACCAGGAGTTTTACGTCTGAATGGGTTCATACATACACCTATGAAACTACCTTTTACTTTGATTTAACTTGCATGTTTTTCGGAATCTTTATTTGCTTATGCTCTTCATTTACTCAATCACATTACAGTTTACACATGTAAAAATTCAAGAAAAAAATGTTTTAATAATACAAACTTTTGCTCATATTATGTGTCTACAAATTAACATTTTTATCTATCTTTGTTCCCCTCTTTCTCCCTGTCTTTCCTGCCCTTTTCTCTCACACAAGCACAGACAAGTGATGTGCTGGGGAGATAGTGCTTATTAGTGTCCTATAAATCTGTTCTGCCTCCCAGTGGGGCTCTGTGTTGTAATTTACAGCAACACGTGCTGCAGTCTCTCAGCTTTTAAGCGAGTGTGAATGTCTGATTGTTGCTGATAACCAAAGAATTACAATGAGACGCTACACACACACTAGTGGCTACAGTATGTATCATAAAAAAGCCAATAATCCTAAAAATTCTGGCAAAATTCCTGAAATTCATACATACTAGCACCTCCTTGAGATGAGTTTGGAAGGCATAAAAAATAAAGGAGGGGCAGAAGAGAGAGGAATGACAAGAAGAGGAAATGGAAGGAGAGAAAGGGAGGAGAAGAGGGAGGAGAGGAGATAAATCTTGCCTCTTGTGCTCACAGCAAGCTTGTCAAGGTTGAAACATGACATTTATGTTGAGTCTCTGGTCATAACTCTAATAATGGCTTTGGCATACAGATATAGTGGCTTAGCAAAAGCATGCAAACCACTGAAATTAACTGGTTTTCTGGACAATTTGGTCTGATCTTTTTCTAATACACAATAAACAGACAAACATGATAACAGAAAATGATCATTTTTTTGCATGTTTTTCATTTCTTTGTTGAAAACACTTTTTAAACATTCACAATGGAGTAAAAATAAGTGACCTCGATTAGCTGGTTGAACTGCCTCAGCCAGCAAGTGAGCACATTCAGTATCTGTGGATGACAACGTTCAGGAGAAACTTTTTACCATTACTCTAAACAAAATGGTGTGACAGTTCTCCTGGAGAGGGGGGTTTAAGTACTTTATCTCTGAAGTTCTGTAGTGTGTTCTACCGACTTCACTTCAGAATCATTGTTCTGTTGCATCACCCAATTTCTAATAAGCTTCAGGTGATGAACAGTATCCTGAAGAATATGCTGGTCAACCTGGGAATTCATTTCCCCCTCTATAGTACCAAGTGGTCCAGCCCCTAAATGATGATGCTCCCTCCACTATGTATGGTGCAAAAAAGGCACCATACATAATGCTGAGAACTCTTCACAAACAAATAAACTCTTATAATTCATACCTTTCTCCTTACATTGCTGCTCCGGGCCTCAGGTTGTTGCTGCTCCTAACCTCTGAGATGCTTTACCTTTGCACATTAGTGTATAGGTGTGAGTGAGAATGAATGTGTCCTTTACCAGCCCTCTTTGACAGTCTGATCTAACACATTTTATTAAACTCACCAGTAGTGAGACATTAAAGGACAGGACAGACAAAGAGACAAGAAAGTGATGGTGCAGTGTAGTGCAGTGTGTGCTGTTGTGGTGTATGTAAATGTATGTGTAGTGGATTGTGCTGCAATAAAAGGGCAAACATAAGACAAACAGATGTATACATAAGAAAAGTTCAATGAAAGTAAAGAAAACTGGTCAACACAAAAGAAGAGGAACACTTACTACTAATACAACTGGCGTGTGTGTGGAGTGTGGGTGGGATTCGTGCAAAGTAGTGGGAGAGGGATGCAATGGATAAATACAGATGAGATCCCAGAATTTACATATACCTATATTAGTGTATGCACATATGCACATACTTCCAGTTGTAATTGTGTTATAAATAAAGCACCATAAATGTTGACATACAATGACTGGCCCAGCTTCTTACATTAACTGCTATTTTGCTGCAAATGCTTAATTCATTAATCAAAACTGCCTCAATTCACACGATGTTCCTTTAGTTGGAATCCAGATGGGAAAACTACTGACTTCAATTAGCTTTCTTCTGAGCAATTTAGTCTTTGGATTCAATTACTTTTTTTCTCCAGAACTGTCAATGTTTAATGGATGCATCCAATAAAAACATGATAAATTATGATTGTACAGTATCATCTTGTATTTGTTTATTGTAATGATTTAGATGAAGATCAGATCCCATTTCACAGTAAATTAATGCAGTTAAAGAGTTCCAAAGGTTTTGGATACCTTTTCACTGAACATGCACCTACCCATATTGTAATGTAAAGAAAATGAGTGTGAGTGACAGTGAAGCAATGCATAAAGCCCAGGTACAAGCCTGTAATCTGTAGTATCAAATTCAACGTCCTGGTATAACACGAAGCTGGAAGTGAATGGAGCCTTTGTGGAAGCCGCGGCTCACAGACTCATTTGCATGCAGTGATAAACGTTGTTTACACTGGACATACAACTCTGTGAAGTGGTAGGTAAACGCACCAGGAATGATAGATTTACTTCCTCACCTGGGAGCCAGACAGTTATGTTGTAAGTGCACACACACACACACACACACACACACACACACACACTTAGAGCAATTCAGGCAACAGGTATGCATAAAAAAAATAACGGATATGTGGCACACTCTATGATGGATCATTTCATGCAACATAAATGCAACATACACACACTTGGGAAATGATATCCTGATGATAAATACCCACTCCTTTCCACCATGGTTGACAAATGTATTTCCAGTTCATCTGTCAACGTTATGCTCAAATACTGTTTATGTAAGTCTGTTCAAAACAAAGATAAAGAGTATAGTCAGGGAAGGTGGTGGGCACTGCCAGCACTGCCAGGTCCACTACTTCATTGCAGGATGAGGAATCCCCTCTCTGAGCAGACGGGGCAGGCTGTAGGGAGGGCAGGGGAGGGCCATGCTTGGGTCTCAGTCCCATTTATGGTCCTGAAGGTGATTTGTCATCCTCTGAAAGAGACAGGCAGGAGGGTAGTGCTGTGGCAGTGAAGAGGTGGAGCTGGGGGCGGTGGACAGGGGCAGCGATTTAAGGCAGTAAATGGGTTTCGGGTCACTGGCATCACACAGTGGACCAGTCACTCAGCTCCATAACTGAACAAGGTAGAAGGAGACAGGCAGTGTGGATTGTGTTGGGGGGTTGTAACACTCCACCTCCTTCATATACCAACAACAGTCCCAAAGAACCTCCAGGTTGGTAGAAACTGTAGCTCAACTCGCTTTCAAATAAAGTTTTTTTTCAGTGGAACGCCAGGCTGGGTATGTTTGTTTTATCATGCCGGGTAATGTCATTCTTGGTGGACGGCAGGCTGTGAACCATCCAGCATTTGTAGATGACATAGGAGGGGTAGCCAACATTTCTTTTTCACTTTTTTTTTCCCCATTTCTACTGCTGAGCGTGATGTGTACAGCCACCTCACTGCCAGTAATCCCACCCCCCCATGTGTTAGGCACATCTCTCTGTTGGTGGGAGAAATAATATTGAGTTTCTCTGTTTCCCACAGAGACTTGTAGCGGCAGGACGGTGCAGGGGTCAGACATTTTTCTCACGTGCTGCCAACCAGCTAACTGCAGTTAGAGTTGAAAAATGAGAGGAAGGTAAACACACAGACTGTGACAGAGAGGAAAAAAAATAACAAAAGGCAGAATTCAACCTCTGTAAAGTGCTTGTGGATTGGATGGTAGGGTCAAATTTCACATCTTAATCTGTGAGTATAACTACATATTAAATGATAAGACTAAGATTGAGCCATCATCAAGAAAATTCAGTACTGGCCATTATACCATGTTGCCTGTTGTGATAACTTAGATTACAGTTACAGTGTGTGATTTTAAATCCCTCGTCAAAACCCACCTCTTCTCCTTGGCCTTCGACATTGGATTTTGTTTTTTATTTTATCTTTTATTTTAGCCTATTTTATTGTCTTGTTTGCATGACTGTTATTTTTA
>JBAMYA010000024.1:14722458-14733439 GCA_037176975.1 Arrhamphus sclerolepis | reverse complement strand
ACAGGGATGAGGGAATAACCGAGTCGAACAAGAAAATAAAGTCAGAAAAGAACAAATAAAGAGGAGAAGGGAAAGCTTTAAGAGGTAACTTGAACCCTGTTTACTCAGCCTACTCCAATGCACACAATCCTATACGTGTACACACACACACACACACACACACACACACACACACACACACACACACTGCACTTAGTGACTGACACTGACGGCTGTCACAAACCACTGGGGGAGTGACTGAGTGGAAGTAGTGGGATGGTAGTTGGGTGAGGGGCTGATAATCCTGTCCACAGAAATGACCTGCATTCAAAGCAACCACTCACACTCCACAACACACACACTTACATATATGTGCACACACTTCACTGCAAAACACACGAATGTTCTTGTACAGCTTGATTTGAACCCATGTGATAAAATCAACAACAATAAAAAAATAAATAAATTTAAAAGAACAAACCTGATGATTGGTTCTACACAAATCGGCCTAAAGGGGGTGCTACAATATTTGTTACAAAAGTACACATTTACCCACCCAAACACACTAATAATCATTGTTCATGAGAGAGTAACAACATGTGACAGCATCTGTAAAACTGCACTTATTTTTCCTTGTATATTCATTTGGAAATATATATACAAAGGATTTAATGTGTTCGGGCCAGCAAGTGGAAAAAATTTGGAGTGTAGCATTCTCACCATTCTGAGCAGCAGCACCAGCAGACTTGCTCCAGTTTACTCTGTTTAATAGTCAAGCAGGTTATGCTCTATCTCAGGGTGAAACTGATTTCTGTTTCCCTTTTCTGCTTAGCACAGTCAGAATATTTGCATTTAGAAAACAACATATAATTTTTCTTCCTCCATCTCAAACTGTAATGTGCAATGTTCATATCTGCAAATCCACTGTGGTTTGTGTCTTAATCAAAGTGTGTAGTTAGATCTGTGACCTGCACTGACAAAATGCAGCGGACATTGCTGACACAACAATGATTAAAGGTGAGTGAAGGGGTGAGGGGGGGTTGGAGTGTAAAGGTGGAGAGTATGGATGCAAGATGGGTTTGCCTGCTACGTTAGAAGCAGGGCCCACCACCCACAGAGCCTGCTACGCTCTCTGCTCCTCTGAAGGCTGCCAACCTGCTAATTTGTATCAGTAAACAAGCAGTCGACAACTTCAAAGTGTCGACACCAATGAGGCCTGACACGGGAATGCACTTGCATGTGTGCAGATTAGTGTGTGTGTGTGTGTGCCTGTATTTACCTTCATGGAAACACTGGTTGTACTTGATAATAATTTAAATTTATAGAAATATTCATAGGCGTCAGAAGCTATAATATATTTTTTGAATTTGTATTAGTGAGGTGCACATTTTGGTATTACAATGGTCAAAATATAGAATTTTATCTTGGTGCTTACTTCAACCTACACATGATGCGTACTGACGAAAACACAAACAAATAGAAATGCTTGTGTGTATATCTGCATGCTTAAATTAAATTAAATATCCGTGAACGTGTGTATGCATGTTTCTTTAGATGGGCCACCACCCACAGAGACAAGTCAGGTAAATATTTGAAGGGCGGGGGGGGGCAGTGAAGTGTCCAGTGTCCATAGAGGGCACATGCTATGTAAAGATATTCCTCCACTCCACGCTAGATAGGGACACCTGATCCTGCTTTAGACCATCTCTGAAGCTAAGCAACATCACAGTTATCCCCAAACATCAACTGAAACCAAAGAGCCTCTGGCCACATATCTCTGCGAGTGAATGAGAAAAATAACCACTTGTGAGAACCGTCGCTTAAAATTCAAGAAACCTGACTTACATGGATGTAAGTTGAGTAACTATTTTCAGCCCAGGTAAATTCTACGTGCGTCTTCATGAGGTATTGCAGGATTGTTGTCATAACTATGTCACAGGAAGAGAAAGCGTGATGACAAGCTTCATTCTGGGTGTGGTTTTGACAAAATGAACACAGCCTTTCAGAGCTGAACAGTGAGGAGGAGATGCATTCGATATATACAGATCTACGCTCACCGCGGCAGCCCTGAAGCTGGTACTGAAGCTTATCAGCCATGTCTCACTTGTAGTTAGGTGTCTACTTTGTAATCCATGTATTGTGGTGGGGTAAGCTCATTTGCATCCTGGTGCCTGGAAACAGAGCTTAGATCAGGATGCCCAAATGTGCCCACCTTTACAGCCTGTGCCAGCTGCTCTTACACTAGCAAACCACACAGGGGAGCTACTGCTTTTTGGAACATTTGCAACAGACACTTGTGCGCACACACATACGCACATACTAATACTCTTTCTTGAGCCAAACATTCCCTTCAGTCAGCCCGCTATAAGGTTCCAGCACAGATAAACAGTTGAGCTGCAGTCAGAGATTTTCCTGTGCAGCCACCATTTTATTAATAGCATTGAAGCGTTACATTAGATGATGCTGATTTTGATGAATGATTGAAATCAGAATTACTCATAAATAACTGGTTACATCTAAATAAAATAAAAAAAGTACTATAATTAGTGCACTCATGCCTGTAGTAAAGTCTAATCACATGGCATGTGAAGAGGTGAGGAAGACACTGGGGGGTTATGTAGGGGTTCAGTGTCTTGCACATAAACACTTTGGTATGTGAACTTGGGAAGACAGCATTCAAACCAGAAGTTTTCAGACTGAAGAGTGAATGCTCAATCTCATGGACTACACCCTCTCCACTTTTTCTCTTTTTTTCTGCAAGAGTTTAGTCTAAATCTAATGGGCATATCATACAAACTACTGTACATTTTGATGTTGGTCATATCAATAATATAATTGTGTTTGCAAACATATTATTTTTTCATACACATTTATGTCATTTGCATATTTTTATTAGTGCCTTTTTATACATGAGAACTTATTAATTGTGTAAGAATTTGGTTTACAGATTTGATGTCTGATAAAAGAGTTTGAAATTAGACTGCTTTAGGCCGCAAGATAAGTCAGCAAAAACATTTTTGGTTAAATGAACAAAAAAAAATAATTTGAAAATCTTAAAGCGTGCAACATTAAGACCCCTTTGTCACATGTAAACATCGGGGGGATGTAGGACAATGATGTCAGTTACAGTGAAAGACTTTCAGCAGGCGCGGACATGTTTTAATAGATATCATTATATTCAGGCAAGTTGAAAGTATGCCAGCTTGGGAGACATGCTGTGTGACTACAGTCAAGATTAATGAGTAGAGAAATCAGACCTAAACGCTTTTCTAATTTTTTTTTTCCCCCTCAACATTCAGTTCACTGCAGCCGTGAGGCCCTCTGAGAGAGCTCCATATGAGAGGCTGCTTCGACACGTATGATGAGAAAGATTGTCCGTGATGCCTGGTTCATCTGTCAGTGGGCTGACCCAGATTTTACAACGCATGAGATGATGACAGGAGCCTGTGGAATGCCTGTATCAAAGTTTGGATGAGGTACATAAACTCAGAAAATCTGAGTAAATACATTTTTAAAACAATGTGGAATCTCTTTCTAAGTTTTTTGTCTGCATTTGTAATCCCTACATTTCTGTTGTTAAAAAAAACAAAATAAATAAATAAATAAAAATAAAGAATAAATTGAAAATAGAAATAAAGGCCAACATTATGTTTTCTTCGGCATTTAGGTGATTTCTTTTTTTACACAAAATATATCATTTCTATTAAATAAATTTTATTTTTTCAAAATTGTATTAACAAAAGACTAAAAAAATATATATCATATGTTGATTTAGTTACATTTCATATAATCGTATGGTAGGCCACATTAAGTTTTGTACATTTACTGTATTGAATTATTTAAGCCCAATTTATAAATTATTTACACAAAAAATGTTTTTGTCATTTCCAGAAGAAAACAAACTGGTCTGTGTTACAGAAAAAAAATATCTGTCCCCTAAAGCTGATTTAATAAATTATTTTAATTTTAGGAAACAGCTTCTGGTCATTGTTATAAGATGTATTTAAAACCAACATTTTTATGACAATGTGCTTACCAGAAAAATGTGCTTTTTTTAAATATAATTTTGATTTTAACAAAAAATCTGAAATTACTGAAAAGAGTTGACGGTATTATAATATATGTAACAAGAAAATATATTCATATTTAACAATTATGTGTAATGTTTTACAAATTATGATCTGCATATAAAATTTGTTTTAACTAACGAGGGTAAATGTTTCTGTTTTTGCACACAATGTACAAATTCAAGCATAAACAGAAATAACAGAAACGGTGTGTTTGTGAATGAAATACACATTGAGTCGTTTAGAAATTGAAAAAAAAAACATAATTATGCATTTTTCACATTTCAAACTAGTAAAAAGAATCAAATTCATGCAGAAAGTAGAACTTAACGCTATCTCCAAACAGAATGGATATCTTGATTATGTTTTATTTCTGCTTTAACACAACATACGAAGGAACTTTTTTATAATTCAAGGGACATGTAAACTCTGGACCTTTTGTTTTCTTTCTGCTCTCAAATGCTCCTCACCAAACTCGGGGCAGGCTAATGGATGCAGATGGAGGAAGTGTTTGACATTACGGACACAGCAGTGCTTGTTTTAGAGGAGCTGGTCATGTGGTCTGCCCTAACAGGCCACACAGTACCCCCCCTTAATGTGACCCAGACCCCCCAGCTAACTCCAGGGGGCTCCAGGAACTGTCCGCTCTGGGGAAACTGAGTGTCAGCTTAGCCCCCCCAGTGAACCCAAGTCAACATGCCTTAATCCCCCCATCACCTAAAGTTACACTTTTGGGTCTGCAATTAGCAAGCTGGCCAAATCTCCCCCACGCCCTTCTGAGCTCGCTCTTTCCAAACCCTGACATGGAGTTCCATGCGGGGCTGTGGCCAGCTTGCAGAGCACCGAGCTGGGACCTGGAGCGTTTGTCTGTGCTGCTGGTCTCCATGGCACAGTGCCGGCCCAGCCACATGGTCCCTCATCTTTCACTGTCACTGTGCTGGAGAGGAAGAGATCAAAACAAACATGTGGTGGCAGGGAGTGCCTGACATGATGAATCGCAGTAATTAGCATCAGACTGTTGAACGCTTGCTATGATTGGTGGAGGTTGCTTTTGACAGATTCTATGAGTGACTGAGTGACAAGATGCACAGAGCCACATCTGTGACCTGAACACTGGAGATATGGCGAGGGCAAGCAAAGCCATCACTACAGTGAGTTATGCTAAATGTAAACACTTTTTAAGGTGGGGGAAATTTTCAGAATGTGGAAGAGGGCTGGTGGGCTAAGTATCCATTATCAACTGGCCCGGAGCCATTCCAACATGGCTGGGGATGGGGGTGTAAATTGCAGTACTTGATATTGGCTCCATTCTGCACATTGTTTACCTCCTGTGTGACTTCCTGCCTCTTCATCTCAGAAGAGGATCACAGGAACGCCTGATATTCCCCTCAAGTTTTACAGAAAAACTCTTCACTTAACAATCATACATTAGGCCTTTTCTTTATTTGGGCCAATGGGATCCGGCGTGAAGTCCAGCAAAAATGTCCAGCGGAAAGGGAGGAAGAAAAACGATCAGCCCCTGAAAGGTGCATTTACTGACCAGAGAGAATTTAAAGGAAATATTCACTCAGCTGAGTTTTTGAAAGAGAAGGAGCAGGCTCTGGCCAGCACCCCGCTGGCTGGGACATTAACTCCACTAACATAGTTATCAATTTCAGTCAGAGAGGGAAAGCGGTTAATGGGATATGCACACATGGCGTCAAACAAACACACACCTGTGCATGTGCACAGAGGTCCCATCTGTGACGGCCTTTGGAAAGAAGTCTGTGGTTCAAGTTCACAAAATCTACAGAAGCCAGTGCAGAGTGAACGAACCACAGTGGCTGAGGGAGGATGCGTGGAGGGAGCAGTTCAGGGAGCGGGAGATGCTTAGGGATTGATGGGCATGAGGTGGTGGTCATGCTGAAGGGGAGGGGTCACAGCCTTAAGACCCCTCTGCCAGAAACAACAAGCAGGCCTTCTCATATTCAAATAAATACCAAACCAGCAGGGAGCAGGGAGGGTTGGCAGATAAGGAGGAGGCAAAGAGCGAGAGCCAAACTGGAGGACTGCTGCTCTCCTACACTGAAGCCTATTTAGGATCATGAGCTAGCCAGCAAGCAGTGACAGATTTGTAATGAGTGTAGACCCTGCCCTCGCATTTAATACCAGGCTCAAGACGTATTAAACAGACAAAGGCCGCATATCCTGCTCAGAGAGAAGAAAGGCCTTAATTAATTTGGGGAGATCACGCAGGCCCTGGGCCCACATCATCAGTTCTTTGTGGTAGGAATGCCAGCTATTTAGCAGCGGTCCAATAGGGCTGGGGGGAGAGGCAAGGTGATGACGACTGGGGCCGCTGTGCAACAGATAGGAAAAGGATACTTTTCAAAAGCTAAAAGCTTCCCAGTTTTAAAACAAAGACGGGAGGGAAAGAGAAGAAGTGATTCTGAAAAGGGATCTAACTCTGAGCACCCCTCCCCATCACCCCCACCTTTCCTACGTCCTACACAGACATTCCAAACTGTTTTTGCTTTTGAGTCTCTACATGAAAAATCCAGCTGATAACAAATCTGAAGAGTATTCAGAATTTGCAGTGGCATGAGCTCGCCATTCATGAATGCGTTGCTGTGTTCCTTTCTTTATTAAATAAAGGAAAGTGTTTCAATCATGTTGAACGACCACACGTCAGACCTTACCTAATAAAATCTCTCTCCTCCACTGTGTTTCTTGGGGTGTGAAAGTGCAGGATTATTATCAGAGATGGCTCACACTGACTGGCTAAAAGGGAGAATGCTGGAGGGAACAGTTGCCAACTGTCAGACCGGCACTCATTAACTATGTAAAGATGCGTGGAGATAGTGTTTTTCTCCCCAAAACAAATAAGTGGAAGAAGCAAACATCAACCCAGAAAACTGCAAAGTGGAGCGAGAAAATGACAACAGCCTGTTTTAGATTTTTTTTCTCTGTCTGTTTCAACATGCATGGTGACTTGAACTAACAAATCAGGCAAAATGTTTAAAATATGTATAATGAAGAAAAAAAATCTTCATAAAACACAATTTATTTAACTACATCAAAATTAAACACCTAAAAAAGAAAACTATATTATCATAAGAAGATAAATTTCCATCATGGGGTTAGAGGTACTTCTAAAAGATATACCTACATCCTTTTCAAATTTGTCATGAATAATAGCCTATTAAAAGACAGGCCTGCAGCCTGTTTTCCCATGTTTTAATTTGTGTGGGAATATATTTTGGACTTGGACTGGGCTGACACAGGGGAATCATGTTTTTCACCTTTGGTCGGTCATTGTTTTCATTTCCATTGTGTTTTATGCACATGTCCTTTTATGATGACCCCAAAAATACAAGAGAACAGAGCTGGACAGGAAAAACACATTTATATGCCAACACGGAAATGTGCTAATTTCTTTTCTTTTCTTTTCTTTTTTTCAGCAACAAATAAACCCCTGGGTGATCTCTTAAACAAAATAATAATAATGAAAGGTTAATTTATGGTTCTAAAATCTAAAGATGAACAAAGGAAACTAATTACTCAATCAATAATCATTATTAACACCACAACTCCCCCAAAGTTCTGACCACCTGCTAAAATCATAATTAATAACTGGACCAATAACTTTAGTTATTTAAATGTAATCTTATCTTACAACATTTGCCCTAAAACATCATTAAGAGATTTGGATTTTTCTAGATACTTTTGCAGTAAAAATAGCCTACATGATATTACATTTGACTGCAATTACGTCATTTTTACAGATCAATTCAAGTTTATCGATGGGCAACAGCGCGATCCCGCTGCGCACACAAAAATCTGTCGTTTAAAGTATCTCACAGGTAATAACAAAATTATATATTCTTTCTAGTATTCAAAATAAGAACAAACCAACGCCAAACGTCTTCAAAAGCACGTAAGTAACAGCTCACTGACAGATCATGGAAAGGAAATTAGAAATAGCCCAAAGAAAAAAACAAAGATTGATAGACATCGGAGAAGTACTCGTCACTGTGGTCAAATGTTTAAACGATTCTAGTGAAAACCTCTAATTATTACTGGCAATGATGTAGAAATTTTATGCTGGAAAAGGGGGCGGGTATCTTTTTCAAAAGGCATTCATAAATTGGGCCAACCGACAAAACTGAGGCACTGCTGCTGCCGCAGGACCCTGATTGCTTGCACCTGCTCAAAACCTCTCAATATTGTAAGTTAAGAATATTCATAAAGTTGAGAGGCTTATGTCTCTCCTCTATCACCCGGTAAAGCAATCATTAAATCTCAATAAACCATTCAAATAAATCTACTGATGCAACAGCAGAGCGGCTGGTCCTTAAATTGTCTTTAACAACACGAAATTAGGAACGTGAAAGATACACCACAGTTACCCTGAGAACCTAGATATAAATAGATTAGCGATTCTTTTATACATAATTCACATTGATGAATAACTGAAATACTCATAGCCTTAAAAAATGATATGCTTAATTACTCATAGCGCATTTGTTTTTAAACAAACGGATAATTGGACATTACGTAGCCCTATAGTGTGTTGCTTTTTTATTTTTCATTTCAATATGTTAATATGTTATTTTGAATTTGCGCTTTGTTTTTGTTTTTTTTTTTAATCCATTGCCATGCTTGAGTTCCTATAAATGGGAGTCCTTTTGAAATATTTCCACCTGCATTTACCAAAATGCAAGTCTCCGCACATTTTCAAAGGCCTGCAGGAAGAGTGGACACTTGAGCGGTCAGATTTCCATTTCCGCTGCTCCTGACTCAGGGATATTCGTACTATTATTTTATGGGATGGAGTTTTATACGTCCTGTGCATCGCATCTGCCCGTCAGCCGCTGCTTTAATGCGTGGTCCAGTGTAGTTAATTATTTTATCAGTCTGACTGGGACGCGGAAAGGTTGAGACTGGAAGAATAAATATCCTCAGAGCAAAAGCTCACGATCATCAAAGGAGAACTTGTTTTATTTTGTCCAGGAAGAGGTTAAAAGACGCAAAAGGACAAGGGTCTCGCGCGCCCACATGTCCCTTCAGATAGCCTATATAATGACACTGCCCTGTTTCTGTTTACTAATAACACAAAAATAGCAGCCACCGAGCCCTGGTGTTGGTTGCCGCTTAACGAGGCATGGGTAAGAGATTTTGGTTTGGTGATTTGTCATGTTACCACAACAGGACGCACAGGACCACATGGACCTCTTCTCATGTGGAACAAGACGGATTCTCTTGTCGGCGCGGAACAAAGCAGAAAAACAACCAACCACAGTGTCAAATATGAGCATAGTGCACATCCATAAGAGTCTATGTTTTCCAGACACAGTCGGTATCACACTGAAGTTTGTATTCATGCGCGTAAAAGCGCGTGCCGAATGGCAGGAATGATCTAAGTTTATTTGCATTTTCCTGAAATGAAAATACAGTTTCAGCGTTATGCAGAGGAAACTATTTAAAAACGTAAAGCGTCGATGGAGCAGAGTGATGAGGGAAGTAATTGCACTGGAACGACATGCTTTAAAAAAAATCTTATTAAAATGATTTGGAGAAAATTAGCCTATATTTACATGGTAGTGTGAAAGCGGTTACTGAATATTAAGGGAAAAATAACCGTAGGTTTGTTTAAAGAGCAATTATTTTCGGTGCACCAAATAGGCTATTATTTCACAAATGTTCAAACATTACATTTACAAAGACGTCTTTACAACGGGACAGAAAAATTACCTCATCACCAAATCCAAGACAGTTTTCTATACGGACACAAGAAAATCTACATATTTAAAAAAAAAAAGAAAAGAAAACAGTTAGGCTATTGATGCAGCAAATCAAATCATCTTAAACGTATATGATCCAACAGGAATAACACAATTACTATTTAAATTAATAAATAAATAAAAATAAATAAATAAAAAAAATAAAAAATAGAAGCCACTGCTTCTATTTCAAACTGTCTGAGGAGCAACAAAGAAAGCTGACGTACAGTAAGAGCAGTCTGCTCTGCATCCGTCAGTCAGTCAGTAGAAACAGTCTTTCGGCCTGCATGTTTCCTCTGATCACTGTGAGCTGCTCACTTTAGTTGCTGTCATGTTTGCCTCCGTGCGCTAAAATCCTTCAGGACACGAGTTTCAAATCAACACGTAGACGTGTCTTAAATAGTAGTCTACATAAGCTCCTAATTGCGTGATTTGAATGGATCTACGGATAACATGCTTAAACGCTGTAAGAAACCTGCACACTGAATTCATATTCAAAGGTTTGGAGTTTTTTTTTCCCGCAGTGAAGATTCATTTTGTTTTGAACAGTTCGATTTAAAGTGTGCAACTGCCTTAATGAATCACTACTCTATATTAATTATTATGTTATATGCAATATTTTCTTTATTTAGGCTACTGTGTATAAAGGCTATTTATTTTCACTTCTTCTTCGGGGGGTAAAAGGCAGTTTTGTCGTTTACCCCCCACTGCACTGTTTCATGTAAAAGTTAGTCTTTGTGTCTACAAGTGCAGTGTTGAATGCCTCCGCTGTGTGCGCTGGACGCTGAGGAGGCCTGCGAGCAAATTCCAGCACGGCCTCTTCCCGTTTTCCTCTGCTCCTGTATTTTGTCTGTTAGCACCTGAGTATTTACAAAGGAGGCTTCCGACTTGGCAGTGATGAAGTGACTTGGTATCGATGGCATCATATCTGATCAAACAGGCCGTCATACACTGGGAAGAATGCATCACCTGAGCGTGGCTTACAAAGGTTTTGAATGCGCCTTGTGGGATTATAAAAGATTAATCATTGCGCAGTGGTGCCAGGGTTCCCACACTTTCTAAATAAATATACCACTGCGCGTGAGCTCACTCACTCTAAATATCTATCTATCTATCTATCTATCTATCTATCTATCTATCTATCTATCTATCTATCTATCTATCTATCTATCT
>JBAMYA010000024.1:14702771-14713688 GCA_037176975.1 Arrhamphus sclerolepis | reverse complement strand
CACTGGCTCCAATCTGGTGAAAACAATCACCCAGTTAATTAAGAACAGTTTAGTCGACGAGTGTATCAAACACACACACACACACACACATACATATGTATGTATGTATGTATATACATATATATACCAGAGATTTCTGGAAAACCTTTACTTAGGGTTATTTTATTTTTTACTTTTCAGATTACCCAGCTGAAGATAGCCAGTAATCCATTCGCAAAGGGCTTCAGGGACTGTGATCCAGAGGACTGGTGAGCATGGCACACTCAACTGGTACACTCTTACTTACAGCATATCTTATGGGGAGCCAGGTCAGAGTTTTTGCTAAATATTTCTGGTTGTTTTCTCTATCTGAAACAAGTGTCAAACAGGTGGAGCAATGCAGAAGAACACAGGGGGGCACAAATTTTAGAAATCATTGTTCGCAAGTCAATCAGCTGTCACAAACAAATTACTCTTCTTCGTGAAAGTCATAGTGTAGTATTCTCCACCCATGTACTCAGAGATGAAACAAACACACTGAGTCAAATGCTGTTCATGCTGCTGTGCAAATTCATTTCTGTGAAAAGCATTAACAGAAAAAAGGAATCCCTTTGATTTTAATGCCTGTTATCTTTTTTTTTTGGTCGTTTTTACAAATCTCTGTCTGCCACTTGTCCCTTCACATTTTACAGCATGTATATTTTGCATCAGTGTATAAATGCTCACTGTAGACACATCACTGTGAAATCTTAAAGTATGTGTTCATCATTCTAAAGTATCGAGAAATTGTGCCCTTGACGTTCATTAAATGAGTGTGTAACTGAATCCACTCTCCCTGTTCCAGGCCCAGGAATCACAGGCCAGGCGCTCTGCCAATAATGAGTGCCTTTGCCAGAACAAGAAACCCAATGTCATCTCCCCCTCAGCAAAACGGCACGGAGAAAGGTCTGCTACCCTCTCTTTGTTTCATTTCTAAACTCTTGCCTGATATCACACACAAGACAAAGTTCCATTAACTGTTCTGTATGTTGTAGTGATAATTTTCTTTCAGGTGTTCATTCATTTAAATTCTTTTTTCTTCTTCTTTTTTTTTTTTTTTTTTTGCTTAACTGAAGATCAGTGATGCATTTGCAGTATCAGGCCATCGCTGATTGTTAATTAAACATCAAATATCAGCCAGTCAATGTCATCCCCTGCAAAGATAATAGAGGCCCTTATGCTGTTATATAACTGCCCACAGCTTCAATGCAGAACAAAAACTGGAATGAAAATGAGATTGTCTTGACATTATGATGACCGATGTATTTATTAGTTTAAAGAGAATAATTTGAACAATTAAATGCATATTAAATTGAGGCTTTCATCTTGGCTTTACATGAGATTATACAACTACAGTTTCCATTATGAGCGCAAAAGTATTTAAGGTTTTGAACAAAATGCCTTCAGTCATATGCATTATAAATTTTTATCTTTTCCTTCCAAACTTCTAATAATAAAAACACAACTTTCACTTATATGACAATTATAAGTTTATATCTTAATGATAAGTTTCTGGGCATTTATTCATGAAAAATTATAAAATATGTCCTCAATGACAGCTGTTAATATTGATATTCAAATAAGCATCTAAAAGCCTTTTTCTCTTCTAACTTGTTGTTGGCCTGAGTGCAGAAATTGTGCAAAACAATTATATACCAAGTATCTGCTTTTTGTCTTTAACTTTTCTCATTCCTATTACTTCCATAGAGGACAGCAGACGGGAATATGAACGAGACCCCAGTGGCACGCCGATACATGCTGACCCAGCTCACCAGCTGATGTCCCGCGTCCTCAGCCCTGCCCTGCCAGTCCCAGGAGGCCTTCATGCTGTCCCACTCACAGGCGGACGACCCAGCCCTCCTCATGACCTCCGGCCGGATGCCCACCCCCTACCCCCGGACACCCTGCACCACCACCCCTACAAGTATCCCAACACTTATGAACACTACTTAGGAGCCAAGACCAGGCCATCGCCCTATCCTTTACCCAGTATCAGAGGACACACATACCATCACCACATGAATCCCGCCACAACTAACATGTACTCAGCCACCAGTGGCCCTTCAAACTATGACTATGGGCCCAGATAATGATCACTGTCTACTACGGCTAATGGCTCACAGCACTGTGGGAATCATAACAGGCAGGAACGGCAGCACAGTTCTTTCCATTGATGATTTATGCAACCTGTGGGATGGGATCACAGACTGAAACTGCTCTCTGATGGATAAATCCTGCCATATTTATTTAAAGGAAACATGTCTCTGCATCAAGCATGGACACTGGTTCTAAACCCTCGAAGAGGTCTGCTTTGAGCTTTGGACTCAACTGGCAATCGCCCTACATGAGGCCACCTCCTACCTGAGCAGTGCTGATGCTGCACCAGCAAGCAGAGGAGAGAGGACAAAACCTTTGATTACAGACTGAAATTGATTTTTCTTTTTCTTTTTTGGATGCACTTTTTGATTTGTCTTGTTTTTAATGCTTTAAAAAAAGCCATATGTCATATAGTCCCCATCAACCTTCTAGGTAGACGAGATGCATGTTGAGCTCACCAGAGTGGATGTCGAAACACACCAAAACGTTTTTACGTGGGTGGGGGGGGATTGAAACATTCGGAAGATCTTGAGCCGCTCTGAGAAGCTTGTACCATGGCACTGACTTGCAGCAATTTTAAGTAAATAAATGAAGCCGAATGACTCTTCTGTATCTGTAAAATAAACATTAAATTCTTGTAATTCATAAAAAAGGGTCTCTGTGCAAATCTTCCATTTAAAGCCCCATCAGTCAAAGAGGGAGGGTTAACAGAAAAGAAAAGAAAAAGGGAGAAAAAAAAAAACAACTTATCTCACCGATAGCATTGTTCAAGATTGTCCAACCGGATTTGCCCTGTTGAAATGGGCTGAGGTGTCCACTGCTGCTGCAGTCACTGGCAGGATTTGGAAGCTGTCTAAACATTAGACCACACAATGATTCAATGCTGAAATCTGCACCTGGTTGTAAGGGAGGGGGGCACAAACACACTCACACTATAAAAATTAAACTACTTCCAAAGATGCTATCAATACATTGTAGAGTAAAGTTCAGTTCATTCACTATGGTAACGGTTTTCCAGAAGCTCTATGATAGTACCTGTACAAACACACACACACACACACACACACACATACACACACACACGGAATGCTTTAAATAATTAGTTGATAAAATAACTTTTTTTTTCAATTCAAATTCAAAAATAATTTTCACTTGTAAGGCATTTGAGCATTTTATATACCATACATTTTTTTGCAAATGTTTGGAAAATAAATACAGAACAATTGCTTCCTAAAAAATAAAACGCATTTCATTGACACAATATCTGAGGAAAAAAATAGACGGTGGTTAGGCTATATTTCCCATTTCCTCCAGAAGGATATCATTGCTCATCATTAATGGGAAAGTCCTGTCTCTCCTGTCTGTAAAGCCATTTCCATCTCCTGTCCGCAGTCCTGAGGAACTCTTTGTTGTCAAGGTTAATTTTGTTTGGGAGGAAAATTCTGCTTTGGGAGTTGGGGCTGTCACGATACAAAGGGAACCGTAGCCTAATGTTTTATTTCAATAAAGCCCCTTTTTTTTCTTGTCTTTCATTGAAATGGCTTTCGTAGAGCGCTGAGAGGGGGAAGAGGATGCCTTGGGCGCCTGACCTCTGGCTGGTAAATAGCTTGTAAAGGTGTCAGAGGTTAAATAATGTTTCCACTCACTCAAATGGCGGCTAATTGGTTGCATAATTTTTGTTTGTTTGCCTGCTTGCTTGGGTAATGATACGTTAACGTGGTTAACTTCACAATACTTTTTTTTTATGAAGCAATTACAATCCAGCAGCTGAAGTAATTCAATTTACGCTACCAGCAAACGCAGTAGTCTTAGATATTCAGCCTTAAACGGTTCTTATGTTTTCACTTACAACAGCCGTTTAATTAGCCTATTTGTTTAATTCAATTAAAATGGGGGGATTTAAAAGATCTTAAAACATTTAAAATATACTGTTGTGCCTACCAGGTAATGATAATTCAGAGCAACCTTTAGTAAGTAGTAATAGTTTGTGCTCCAGTCTCTCTGCGTCGGTAAGCGGCGCTCTGCATAAGTGACGCCGACCAGTGAGCACCGACGTCCGGCCGCAGGTGCCGAGGATCAGCCGCCTTGAAGTCGCGAGACTGCGCGAGAAGACGGAGGGTTTGTATGCTGACCGCTGGGCCCTGTGTGGGGTGGGGGTTAAGTGTGGGTAATAAGGGAGGTGCGGGGGGAAGAAAAAAAGACTAGGCTGCATTCACACTAATTACAGGCTTCACAATACAAAATGAGACTGCTGGTAGACGCTGTATTTAGGAAATCCCTCTAAGAAAGGACAACTGTGACCTCATGTCAGTGAACACCATGAGGAAGTCTCCAGTAGCTCTGCTTCGAGTCAGTGCAACAAATTAAATAAGTGAAATATTACACATATCATCCTACCACTTCCAACCACTGCATATTTAGGATTTGTACATAAAGGGTAAATTAAATTTAGGTGTGCTATTTTTATTTATTTTTTTAATCATTTTCAGTTTTGAGGCATCCTGTGCAAGGACATCTGCAGATCTGTTGTGAAGGTTTTCAAATTACTAGGGAGAGTTATTTAAATATCTAACCTGTGCAAAAAAAAGCTATACAAAAATAATCAAATAAAATGTCTGCAATGAAGCTGTTATTCAGTCCAAGGTCACTATTGATGCAGTTTTATATACTGAAAGTAAGTGCCGACTTTGTTGTTATTGGATTGTTATTGTCTAAATAAGCAGCATTTTACTGTTTCTGGTAAAACCTGAGCTAATGTTCAGACCACCATCCACTTAATGTCATAAAATAATTAAAGTAATTTAAACATTTGAATTTAGAATACAAGTAAACAGAAAACAAGTAAAGTTATCAAATAATTGTATAGTAGTACACTGTGTAGCCAGCTTTTTAACTGAAAAATGAAAGTACCCAGAGTCCAAAACTTTGTAGTTAAATCCAGTAATTGAACTCATATACTGAATGTGCCATTCTCTTCCACCCTGCAGCGTTCACAGTTGCATATATTTTTTCCAGACCATACAGAGAGAGGAAAATGTTTGTCATGCACCACTTGCTCAGACATACTCTCAATACATGGGTGTCAGTGGTGTAGTAGAACTAACACAGAGGCCTTCAAAACGTCGAAAAATTGGGGAAATTGCGCCTACTGGAGAAATTATAATGAACTGCATATCTATATCAACTTATCATCATGGCTCCTCCTTTAGAAAAGTATGTGCACATTCTCCCTATCCGTAGTTTTGTGCACATAATATTAAATAGGTTCTACAAGCTTTCAACAGTACAATATTTTGATGTTTTATTTATTTCACACAAGAAAATCCCTTGCTCTGCAGTTTCAGTGATATTACATCATAGTTTATTTGCCCACATGTCAGCAGCTCCAGAAAAAACAGCATGCCAATGATTGCCACTGATGTATAAAGAGGTAGAGGATGGATGATAAGCGACCTGAAAGATCACTTAACACTCATTTGGATCATCTGCTGTGACGGGGCCATGAAGGCCTTGATGCACCCTCTTCACCTCGGTGTAATCTCTGCTGCTGTGTTGTTGGACAGTTAATGAAACCAACCCAGGTAAACCAACCGAGCTCTTCTCCCAATGAAAAGAACAGAATCTTGAACCTTGACTCCTGAACACATGTTTCACATATCCCCCTCCCGGCCTCTCATGAGCTTCGGTTTATGTCGTGCATGAGGCTGCTGACAGACATTTTATGTGGAACATCATAACACATAGCCATCACACAACCAGAGCCTTGACGTATTTGTATTAATTCATATATTAAAAAAAAGTCAAGCCAGTTTAGCTGTCAGGTGAAACATTGGTCTGAGCTAATACAGAAAGGATTATTTACTTAAAGCCATTCTTTTTCTCTAAATAATAAAGCCCAGTACTACGTCATTGCTAGTAATATAATACACAACAACAACTGAAGGTTTTCGGGAGAAACAGCATCAGCTACAGACACTTGCAGATTTGGATTATGTCCCATCCTAAAGCAGATCTGGCCTCTGACCTTAAAGGCCAAGGAAGACACACGTTAGGTGATAAGTGAAGCACAAGGCCTATTGTGCAGACAGTCCTCTTGTCCATTTATTGACTTCCTAAATGATCCATTATGAGGTGATTTATGAGGTCTACCGCCACCCCACCAGGCTCTTCCGAGGATGATGAGCTGCTGTCTGCTCCATTCAGAGGACATCTGCACCAGTGGACCCAGTATTTGATTTATCAGAGAATGGACGGAAGCTAGCCCACACCACCTTTAGTGTTTGTTCAAAGACAACAGGGGAGTGAGGAAGCCATTATGAATGTGAGATGTCACCAGAAGGGTCAGGGAACATGGTAAACAGTCACTAAACCTTGCCACCATTCAAAGAAACGCACAAAAGTTCTCATGTGCATTTTAAAAAGGATATCAAAGAGTTTCCAACAAGCTGATCAAACAGAATTAAATGCACTGTTTGAAACAAAGGAAAGAGAAAAAAAAAATCACCAAAACTGCAGTTTGACACTTTTTTCCATGACAGTAGCATCACAGCACCACAGCCCGTCTGGCAAATGACCTGGTCTTTCCTTTTCTCCCTCTAATGATTCCTGGCCATTATGCTCAACTTGCTCTTTGATTTCTCAGGCCTTTCCTGTACAGCACTGTGAGCTTCTCGACTAAAGAACATCCCAGGAGAGAAAGCTCTCGTGGAGCAGAACACCAGTTGTTTGAAGCTTTGGCCCTCAGCTTCTCATCACAGTGTTGTAACACATGACCCAGAGATTACAAGAGACAGAGAGGAGATAAACATGTCATTATCATCGCTGGGCCTTCTCAATAAATACGACATTTCTATTTGGCATTACAAAAGTCAAAAAAATAAATAAATAAATACAAACTGCTTTTTATTTTACTTGAAAACTATATTATAATATAGTGTCATATTATCGTATTTACATAGTTTCTCACCTGCAAAGAAAATACATTTAACAAGAAAAGCAAATAAGTTTTTAAGCAGATCATGCTGACCAGCACAGGCACTAAATCACCACCTTCCTCTTCTCCGTGTCCCTGCCATGATCAGCCTTGTTTGACAAACACAGCTCAGGTTCGTCTAGAAGGCCTGTGTGTTAAACTCAAAACTGTTAGAATAACAATGAAGGATTACATAGCTGCTCAGGTGCGGCATATAGCTCAAATTCAAGTCCACTGAAGCAAATCTCCCATCAGATGAGTCAACATAATCGCATAGCTGAAGATCATCGTGTCAGGCTTCAGCAAACTATCTGGAAGCATTTCAGTTGGTCTGAAAGCAAACGAGATATTGGTTGCGTGGCTCCAACAAGCTGCATTAAGACTGAATTATTAGTGTGAGTAAATAAAGTTTTAAACTAGGGTGGAGTCTTGAGTTTTGTGGTCATCTCTTTTACTGTCTACTCATTTATCACTAACACATGTCACAAAGAGACAATAATATAAAATAAAATACACTGTATAATTTCCTATATTAGTGCATTTAGTATGACAATAAAAAAATAGTAAAAGCATCAACACACATTACAGCTTCAAAAATGTATCAATGGTAAATGCTGTACAAATGAGTTTCTACTGAAACGTCTTGCAGGTTTTTACCATGCTGAGTACTGTGCATGGTAAAAAGTAAAAAGCTTGGTATTCTTCTGAACGAAACAAGTAATGTTCAATGACTAAACTGCAATGACAGTACATAAGAGGCCAAATTACATCAGTGCAATGGCAGAGGTCTTAACCAAAATTCTGTTTGTTCCCCCAGCGCTCAGACACTCAGCTGGTGTCAGCTCCCTCGTTGTATATTGACCACAGGCTGATCCGCTGGTCCTTCGATCCAGCAGCCAGCAGTCTTTGTCTGGGTTCTTGATGGTCAGAGAAGGCTAGGCTGAGCATCATGTCAGTGTGGTACTGAAGGACGGCCAGTGGCCGCAGCTTCTTCCAGCTGAATATCCTAACTCTGTGGTCCCAGCCTGCTGATGCAAGAAGCTTTCCATCGTCTCTGATACGGAGCTGGGAAACCCCTGGATTGACCATCATCACAGAGTCCTGGAGCTGTGAAACCACATAGACCAAAGCTTTATGTTTTTACTTGAGTTAAATAAGAATACAAAACAACTTTGCATGTATTAAAAGGACATCTACCCAATGCAAATACTAAGAATGCCAAATAGTAGCTTCTTTATAATTATTAAAGAAGTGTAAAAACAAATAATCCTATTGTTCAAGCAAACAAATAGAAAAGGAGAAAAAAAAAGAAAACATATTAAAATTAGGTCAGTAAACTGCAAAGAAATTTTGTCTGGTACAAACATGTATTAGGCGATGCTACCAGCTGATCTCATGAAGGAGATCCAAGTGCAAGGCTGGAGGTCTGTTGAACCTGGCCATAGACCCTAGGGACTCAATCATCGGCCATAAAACATTACGGCACAAGAGCCATGAGTAAATTTTTCTGAGCCCCATTATTTGGTTTGCGGTTAGCACATCAGGGCAATGAGTTACCTGTGTGACAGTTTGCAAGAAAAAGAGAGACCATATTGCTGAAATGCTTGTTTGCAGAGACCGTGTTGCTTTAGGCATCTGATGAATTACACTCGCACTGAAAGATCTGGTCAGCGGGCGAAGAGTTCCGATAAATACACTGTGTAACGTCTGACTGCTAAAGATTATCCACAGCCCCCTCTCCTTGTGATCTACAGTGTCCCAAGGACTATATCAATCTCTTTAAGGGGGCAACATTCTGACATATTATAATAAATGGTGGCTATGATCGCTATCTAAAGGGTCTGCTGCTGTGGGCATTCCAGGAGAGCGAACGTGCTCTTCCTGTAGAGAGGGATCTCTGCTGGATCACTGGACGAGCTACAAACATCTGGATATGGGAGCTGTGATCGAACTGGACAGCGTAAAATTGACTTCATAAGTTGTGTCTAGGGAGACTAATGGCCTTGAATGGGAGGAGACGTTGGGAGAATATATCTGCCTGCTCCTGTTCCGGGCAGAAACCATCCACAAGCTGCATGTGGAAGATATAAGCCAGGTACACATAACCCAAATGGATAAAGGGGAATGCAAGAGAGAGAAAGCAGAGAGGAATGTCATTGATCATACATAGCAAATAGAAAGTCAAGCTCAAAACAGTCAGGGATGTGCTTTTCAATTTTGCTTTTTTATTTTCTGACCATTATATTATCACAGTTGCCATAAGCAGTGTGCCTGCTTAGATCAAACAATCCACATAAACAGATACAAAGAAAGCTGGATCTTTGTTATTACCTCAAGTATTTGGTATGCCCCTACCTTTCTCCATCTGGTTTGCATTAGAGGCCTGATAATGATGGGTTTAAGTGTCTGTTTTTGTTTGTTTTGCTTCCCATAGTTTGTGTCAGGAAAAGGCATTTGTTTCATTTAAGGGTCAACTGCAAGCAGCAAATGGCTAATGATGTAGTAATGGTCATTCAGCAAGGCTGCTTGGTTAATTGTTTTTACTTTCTGTCTGAGAAAGTGGAGAGGAAAAAGTAGTGTGTTAAGAAAAAAAAAAGGCCGCCCTGTGCTATCACTGAAAATAAATGATGCTCATGTGCAGCTATGCTGGTTCCTAAACTGCCAGTGATCAGTGTTTATTCTGTGATTTCTTCTGGAACCTGTTTGAAGAGAACAGTGCTGAAATAATCACTTCATTAGCTGATTACTAAATAAACATAAAAAAGAATAACTAATTATTTTAAGTTCAAAATAACTGCATTTAATAAGTAATAAGAAAATTTATCTCTGTCACCAAAGCACAGCAATTGTGAAATTTATTGTAAAAATAATAGTAATTAACAGCATCAAAAGGGATTATATCAAATTCTGGTCTGCTATTTATATAACTTTCTGGCCTTTTTTGGTAATAATTTTTCAATCAAAAAATATCAACCAACAAGTTAATAATTGTGTAGATAAATACTACTGGCAGCTAAACAGTAATATTTATTTGACTGTGTTTGGACTAAAACTGTAGGACAAGCAATACAGTTATTTGACGCAATATGATAAAAACAGAGTTAAAACTATTAGATGGTAAATATGTTTTTGTTTTTTGTTTTTGTTCACCCAAGAGCTGATGCAAAACTACAGCTGCTCGCCCACATCACACCAGTATTGAGATCTTTTCACTGGCTGTTATATTTAGGGTTGATATTAACAGTTTATTATTTGCTTTTAAAGCTCTGAATGGGCTGGAACCATCTTATTTCCCCATTCATGCCCCATTAAGATCATCCAGTCAACTGCTTTTAGAGGATTGAAAATGAGGAGTGATCAAGATTTTAGGGTTTCAGCCCCTAAATTACGGAGCAGCTTTCCACCACAATCAGATGTGTTCCCACTTCAGGACTATTCAAATCATTATTGAAGAAACTTTTTTTTTCTCCTTACTTTGAATTCAAGTTGAGTGTTTTGTTTCAAAATTATATTTTATCATGTACAACATAATGTATTTCCTATGTTTATTTTTTTTTTGTTATGTGACACAGTTTGGTTTAAATCTGCTATGTACATGATGTGACTTGACTCAACCGAGCAGAGCACAGCCGTTCTCCCTCTGAGTCTGATGTGAATGGAGCTGTGTTTTGTGTTGTAGCAGCCTACATGTTACTGCGCATGTCTTTCTTCTATGCAAGGTAAAGCAAGCCAACTACAAGATTTCCCCCAATGAATGTAGGATCTTTGCTCAGATCCAAGTCCACGTTGCTTTGGCTTTCCCGAGGTGGACATATATGTATGTATATACA
>JBAMYA010000024.1:14689448-14702707 GCA_037176975.1 Arrhamphus sclerolepis | reverse complement strand
AAGAATCCTGAATAGGTTTTGTTCAGTTTGTGTTGGACTGAAACACTGTTGCTCTAGGGTACTACCAAGTCACATATGGCAACTTTTAAGGCTGATTTTGGTAATTTGGACAGAGCGAGCAAACCTGTTTCCCCAATTTTGAAGCTGCTATATATTTTCTCAGCAAATCCAAAAAAAAAGGGGCAACACTCTTCCCAGGAAAAGTCTCAGAATTTTCCTAAAATGGTAATGTTCAGCTGCAAGCTGAAACCATTACAACGTATAGACCAGTGTAGTGTTTTTATAAAAATGTGCACATTTACTTTCATTTTGTTTGTCTTCTACAACAGTAAACCAGTTATTTTGGTGCAGTATTGATTATTGATCGATGGTTGAAATTTGACACTTTAGGGTTCTCTCAAAAACAAACAAACGAACAAAACAACTTTTTTGTCAACTAAATAGCTTACAGGCAGAAAATTATCAGTACATTTAAGAATATTAACACTTGTAATTACTTGCAGATTAAAATGTTTCTAATTGTAAATGGATACTCTTGGAAAAATAAGTGGCTTCTGCGTCTTCCTGCACTGCCGTTCTTGCTGCTGGGCCTCACAACAGCGAAATTAATGGTAAAAGTCATTTTTAGAATATGCAGGTAAACTATTACTCAGGTCGCAGTCTACAAATAAACCCATTTGTCTGTTGCATGAGCCTTATTGTTTCTTTCTATCTCATAAAAGAAAGCATCCATCTTTGAGCTTTTATTTCCCTCTTTATAGAAATATGCATACACACAGCAGGTTTTGTTTGAATGCCAACTTTCTCAGCTGTCAGAGCAGGACCAACTCTTAGTCAGCAGCTGGGACCACAAGACTTTGGGAAACAAACTCTAATTTCAGGATCCTCTTCTGTAGTATCTCACTGGACAGCTCGAGTTGAAAGCGAACCTCCACTTGGCAGGTTTCAGTCAAGGTTTGCTCCACTTTTCTCCTCGTCTTTCCCCTCAATCTTGGCACAACTCTTGCTGTTCACCATGATCCACTGAAACATCCCATCATCACTCACTCACTCGGGCCTAGCGGCTGGGAAGCTTTTCACAGGTATTTCTGACACACCCTGTCCGTGAATCACACTCGGCAGCAGGGAGATTACAGCCTTTTGTCACCTTGCCTGTTGGAGCTTGGTTCTGGCTGACAGGATATGAATGTGTCAAACAGGTGGAAGGGGTGTTGATCATTAAGAAAAAAGTTTAAAAGCAGCTCAGAAACCAGTTCGATTGCTAGACGTAGGCTGAGCCTGATCTGACACAGAACTTGGACTAGCTGATGGCTGCAAGAATTCTGTTGTTTGGTTTTTTTTTGTTGTTTTTTTTTTTTTAGGTAACTGACTCAGGGAGGGGGTACAGCGAGAGTATTTTAACATCACAGTGAGGATGGTGAGTGGGACTTCCACTTGTAAAACCCTAACTGTCATCATTCACTGAAAGGGCTGGCTGTCAGTCACGCTTGATTTACATAGCTAAGCTTCTTCCATCTATACCTGCTTTCTCTTTCTGTAGGCCACAACACTCTGTCTTTATTTTCTTATGATAAAAACAAACAAAAACAACAACACTGCTGCACTTATGAATGCTTTTGAAGAGCCCCCTAAATGTGTTCATCTGTCTTAACAGTTTGTAAACCCCAAAATTCAAAGCCTCATGGTTTCTTCCTTACTTATTCCCACAAATGAATGCTAGAAGGAGAGCAGAAGAAAAGTCCTGAAAATGATGCTTCATTGCTATGAAGCAATCTCAGGCCAGCAGGGTCACAGAGCAGATAAAGGCCTCTTGGAGCCATGTGTAATAAATTAACCTCCATTCCTGCAGCTATCTGTCTTTATCTGGCCTTGATAAGCTCACTTCACAGGCCTTTGGCTTTATTAAATCATAACAGCACTGTGTTGTGTCACATTCAGTTTCCCCTCCATTTCACAAAATGTTTCTCTCCGCCTTGCCAGCCAGCTCCACTGCTGCTGGACTGTATCGCAGGGGTAATTTGTGGGACGTGGGATGCTGTGGCACTTACAGCCTCCTCAGCTTTTATTGCAGCCTCCCACTGTGAACTACTGTTCCCCTTACTGCAGATGTGTTTTTTGTTTGGTTTAGGGGCCTCCAAGGTTGTGATATTTTTATTACCTCTCACGGGTCGTCCGTCAGAATCCAGGGTCCGAGTCCACCACCCGGCAGAGCCCCTCCTGCCTCGCTCCAGCCACACAAAAATACTTTTGTGGGAAGAACTGAGGATAGCTGTCTGGACGTCACACTGAGCTGCACTTCAGAATAATTTAAAAGCCCCTAATGGATCCTTTCTCTCTCTTTGTGCTTTTTTCCTGTCACCTTCATCCTGGATTACATACTGAATCAATATTTTGTAGCTCGAACAAAATAAACTGAATAACTACTCTCCTCCTGTTTATGGTGTAATGGACGAAATTCTTCACAGTGTTTGTCTGGACACAAAGTCAGGGTGAGAAAATGGAGCTTTGCAAATATTTCTAACTCAAGCATTCATTTGTAAAAATCCCTGGAAAGAATAATACCCCTTCACTGTGCAGAAGTGTGCTAGATCGGCCGATGGTTCCCGCTGGCTCTGATTCATGGAGGTTGACTGAAAAATGGAAGAATTCCCTTTTGCTCATGAAATCAAGAGAAAATATAGCTTCAAATGAGGCATTAAGTCTCTGAAGCATTGGCTGTTATGTAAAATGAATTATGATACAAGGCTGGTGTGATCTATTTAAATATGGCAGGGGCTTTAGTACATAGTGTGGGTCACTTTAAAAGTATATTTCTTTACGTGAGTGAGAAGTTTTATGAACAGCGTTTTCCTGTAGATTTCTGTAGATATTAACAGTATTCATGTCAAGAGGAACTGTTAACCTAACCCTAATGGTACAAAATGGATTTTCGTTTATTACTCTAAGAAATAAGTAATGCCTTTGTCATAATTATAATATTTAGTGTTTTCACCGATTAACAACATCTACTGTGTGACTATACATCAGTGTGTGTGGGTGGTTAGACTGTGAAGTGACAGCCCCAGCCTGGCCCTTGGCCCCTAGCCTTGCCAACACTGTGTAACCAGCAGCTGATTTATGGCCCCTGGAGCCCCGCTGTGGTTCTTCCTCTCTGGCCCCTAATGTTTTCTGAGCAACCCTGGCGAAAGGCAACACTTTTTCCCTCCCATCTCCTCCATTACCCTTTATTCCATTCCATGGGATTTAGCCAACTATTGTGCAACAATCATTTAGCAGGTAGGGGTGCTCAGGCCTTAAAATAACACGTGTGTATGGATAGGACTTAATTCAAGGCTGAAGGAGGGAAATCCACATAAAACAAAAAAAAAAAAAAAAAAACAGTATGTATTACATTTATGTGGGCTAGAACCAAGCCTGCTAACCTGTATGTTGTTCTGGCTGTCCAGTATCCAGGAGGAGAGTTTATTCTCTGAGGAGCCTGATATTCCCTTCAGAGGCCGGGGATCAAAGGTCAGGCACATGATGGGCTCAGGGTGGGCTTTGACTTGGCTCAACTTGGACCTTTGGGTTACATCCCACAGCAAGAGGGAACCGTCTTCGTAGCCAGCCAAGAGAAGAGGTCCGGGACCTGAGTCTGGCTGGAGGAGAGGGAGGATAATTAAAAGGAGGAGGGACAGCAAGATGGGTAGAGAGAACACAGAGAGCAGCACAAGTTAAGATGTGGGATGAAAGCTGTGGAGTAAAAACAGAGAAGCTGCTGCATGGTGGAAGCTGAGAGGAGCAGAGGTTATCATCCTGGAAGCTCTCGCTGACACTCAGAGACGCTGCGGGCTCCATTCGTCAGCTTGTTGCTTCCAATTTCCAGCATGCCATTACAGCACTCCTCACTTCACTCCTCATCGATATTCCTAAGCCACAGGTCTTGCAGCCAGCACATATCAGTTAAGAGGAAAACACTGCTTTTCTTAAAACTTTGCTGTGAATTTCTTATACTCTATTTTTTTTAAATTTTATTAAGTTTTTACATTTTATTTTACACATTTTCCTTCACCTTTGCAACCCTCTTTGTGTTCTGATGCTAAAATGTGCAACCAACATGCAAATTGCATATATCTGCATTCCTTTAAATATATATTTTTTTAAATGCAAAAACACAGCAAAAAAAATTGCTGATGAAATTATTTATAATCCCAACCCAGAGCCAGTACTGAGCGCAAATGCAGCATTTAAACAGAACACTTCGAAAGAATAACAAAGTGGTGTCTTTGAATTACAGATAACCTCTCAGTTCTCACTGACTTCCCCTACAAGAGTGTGTAAGATGAAACAGACACAAAGCTTATAAATCATTTCAGTGAAGGGAAAAATAATGACGAGCTGATAAAATGTATATTCTGCTCTGCTCAAGGTGAGAAGGAAGAGAGGAGGAATAGATTGAACAGGAGGAATTAAAACCTGGCAATACTGCTTTCCTTAAACTGCATACAAATTTAAAAATAAAAATAAAAACATTACACTATATTATTTGAAATGCCTAAAGTGGGATCCTGATGATAAAGTTTGTTAACTTTGTAAGACATTACACCAGCCAACAAAAGGCCATAAATTTCAGAAGATATCACCAACATATGTAAAGGTTTGTGTACCAACTCAAGTTTTGGTCTAAATTTCAGGTCCCCAGAAAAGCACTGTGCCATGCAGAAATTAGGAGGGAGAAAAATTTTTTCCATATGTGCAAAGAGGCCATGTCTTCCATTTTTCATCCATGTTCAAGTCCTCTCCTCTGTTAACGCTCTATATTTCTCTTCTTCCAGCTTTAAACAAATTATAGACAGAGTCGTGTATTCCTTCTAAACACATCAGCGAGGACGAACACTGAGGGATTATGAAAACAAATAAAAACAAGTGAAAACCAGTGGCCCCTGCTTGCCGGCAGGGACCAGGCTAAGCGTTCCAGGCTTGGGGCCCACCATTTCACTTAAGTGAAGGACCTCCTTGATTGATGATGTCATGGGTCGGAGGTCAAGGAACCCTGGGTAGACACCTAATTCATTATATCCTCCACAGGCCTTTCTACAAGAGGGCTCTCTGCTGGAGTGGGGCTGGGGCACTGAGAGGAGATTCATCACAGAGGAACAGCTGGAACGACAGACGTCTTGAAGCTGGTAGGAGAAGAAGAACGAACAGTGGAGGAAACAGTTTGGTCCAGAATGGCAACTAGTTTAGGTGAAACTGTTGTCATGTTAGTGTGTGATCATTCGCCATGTTTTCAGATCTGTATTTTTGTACTGGGTAAGTGATTATTAAGATATCAATTAAACAGTCAAAAACGCCAATTCATTCATTGGACATGCTTCAACAACTGTTGACTGGGACTGTACACAAGTGTTTGAAAATTGCTTTCCAAACATCAGCATATTAATTCAAGTATTTAAAGTGTCAATCCATTATATGAAGCAAGTAGGGATGTGGGGATGACACCCCTTCCTGTGTTGTGCCGGTGGCTTATCCACTATTATCCAGTCAAAAGGAACAGTTATGTTCAGTAACAGTACACTTTTTTTCAATAGTTTTACACATCAAGATGTGATTAGTAAAATCATGTGGTTATAAAACAGGTCTTAAAATTAGGCAAATTAGGTAAATGCAGCCTGAGATACAGAACAATGCATAACATATGTATGATACCATGTCATTATTAATTTAACAACAACTAGCAAAAACAAAAAGTTAAACTGCAGATGCACTGCAATGGAAATGTAAGCTCACCTTTCTGCATATTTTAAGAAGAATGAAGAGGTTAAAGAGTAGCCAGGTTCTGGACATCAGCACTGGACATCATCGCAAGTTCAAACCAAGGTTAAATCATGCAATGCTTCAAGAAATAGCAAAAAGACCAAAAGCTACATTTTTGCAGGCTTCAGTTAGAATATTATTATAAATGTACATGACAAGGAAAATTAGAGACAGCATACATATTGCTTGTTTGTTTCCAAAAGGAAGCTTCTTCTCTCGAAAAAGAAAATAGCAGCACAGCTTAGGTTTGCAAAGTGAAATTTGAACAAACCATAAGACTTAAGACATTTAGGTTCTTTGGACAGAGAAGATCAAAGTGAAGATGTATTGAAATACTGCGAGTGCCAACCAAACATCAACATGAGTAAAAAAAACCTTTCCCAAACGTCAAGCTCAGCAGTGGACGAGTGATGATCTGGGCAAGTTATAAAGCCACAGAAACTTTTGCACCTTGCAGTCACTGAGTCAACCATGAACTCTTCTTTATGTCAAAGAATTCAAGACATAAATGAAAACTTGGCTCAACTGGGTTGTCCAACACTGAAGCAATGTAAAAGCTTTGCAGCAGTTATCTGCTTTATCTCAAAACGCTCCGCACTGCTATCCCTCTCTTGACTCAAGAGAGGCTCAGACAGAATCACATTTCTCCAATGAAACAAGTGATACCACCTGTACGAGTGAGCACTGGCTGACTGATCCACGCCCTCAATGCACATCTCATGGGTCTGTGGAACTTCCCGACATTTGTTGTCCCATATGAAACTCTCACCCACTGCACCTTAAGTGATGATCATCAGTTATGGCATGATTTCAACTTCTTATTTGTTTGTGATTTGCTTCTGCAGACACCTCCACAAAGTATTTTAAAAAACTTTGTCTCGATGACTACATGAGCATCACTAATCTGTAGAGATTTGTTTTTCTTGGCACTGGCAGCCAACAGTTTTTATTGTTGCCATTCCAGTATCCTATATCTTTTTTTTTCCCCAAATCTGTTACATTTCTGAATGAGTGAACTGAAGAACTGTGTTGAAGTTAATATGTAAATATATATTTTCCATCATAAAAACCCTTTCATTTCATATAGGACTGAGTTAACAATGGAGATTATTTTACAGTGTATATTACACCTATTCCAATTACCTAAATAAAATAATTGGAAAAAAAAAAATCAAATGAGTTTAGTTATCCCCCAGATGTATTTGGTATGGTTAATAAAATAAATAAATCAATAAATAAATGGATATATAAAATAAAACCACATTTTGAAATTCTAAAATTAAGAATCTCTATTTAGGAATCTGGTGTGCCTTTGATTTATAACTCATGTGAAATAGTTAAACGAAAACACACACGCACAACAATAATACACAAACAACATGTGTATTAAAATAATAAAAGCAAAAATAAAAACTGGAATTGACAGAGATGGATGTAATTTAGGAAGTAGAATAGTCATCTGGCAGTCAGAAGGATGGTGCTTTATTTCCATGCCTCAAAAGTCCACACTTAGAATTGTGATTGGGTAAGTTATTGGACCCCACATCGGCCATTAATTTCTGCGTACGTATGATCACAAAAAAAACACTGGATAGACTAAAAAGGAAATTTGAAAATATAAATAAAATGGTGTGAATAAAATGTGGTATATAGTGTAAAAGCACTTGGATCAGTTGACTAGAAAAGCACTACACAAATACAACCAACTTAAAGACTTGTTTCCTGATGAGATTTAAAGGACTGATGAGTAAAATCTATGTTGCTTCACACACAATAGAATACTTAAAAGATATGTTACATGAGGACCACGTTTTTGTTGTTGTTGTTTCCTTTTTTCCCTTTTAGATATTTAAATCGAGACATTGGGATAAAGGAAATCCTAACACAGGTTGGAAAAAAAGTAGAGCTGGTAAACTAAATGTATTGACTTAAATATAGATGCAAAATAATATTAGGCAATATAAAAATGAACTCAAGATATCAAGGTGTTGGTCTGAATTGTTGGAGAATATGTGGACTGGTATATATATTAATAATTCCTTTTGAGACTTTTTTAGCTCACAACCTTAAAGGTCATTGATGGGATTTGTGTGCTCTCAAATTTATGTTCTAATTATATAAAATTAATGAAATCTACATGCGATTAGAGGAAAATACATGTGTTACAGCAAAACCATGAATAACCCTGAGACCAGCAGCCTGTTTGCTGATGTGGCCGCCACAGGCCTCAGGCAGGAACCACTACAACATAAGGAACCAATCGTTGCTTTCAGTTGTCGTACCGGTCCCACCATGATGCTGTGGCCACGAGGCAGCAAGGTGATGAGCTGAGAGTGATGGATATCTATATAGGAACATTTCCTTTTCCTGGCCGGCCTCTGTTCACATTAAACGCCTCACACATCGTAGATCACTACTGTCCCCCCGGCCAAGCCCCGACATCCTCACACAAGTGAAACCGACATGTGGAGGCAGTTTCTTTCTCCTCCAGTTCCCAAATTTCTGATGATTTAGAGTTGATGAGATGAAGATAAATCAGATAATATGTTCTGTCACGTTTCAGATAAAATACAGCCTCAAACTGAGGGGTGGATATAAAAAGGTCCTGTTTAATATAACATTTAATTATTTCCAGAAAATGGCAAAAAAGAGCCCAGTATACTAGATGTTGCATCAGCATCAATGACATGAGTGAGTCAACCTTTTTTCCAGGTAGAGCAACATGTTGAATCAGCATTAGGTCTGTAGGTGTGAGACCACTGTAATTGGCTAATAAATGTCAACATGTCACACACAATCTCTTGTCATTTGTCATCTTCGTCCCATCATTCAAGACACACAACACCTGTCACAGAAAATGTTCATGTTGTCGGGAGTGGAAAAAACTGAAAATCAACAGATAAACAACATTCAGAGAGGGGCTCTATGTTATTACATTCACACTACTTGGCTGAAGTGACATATACATATCTGGTGTTTACTGCTGAGATTACTGGTCAGATTTATCTAGGATTGTGTGGACTATAAATACGATTATCAAGTCCAAGTTTCCTGCATACATGCATTTCCTTGTCAAAGTGATGGGAACATAGCCTGAAACTTTTTGTGAGGTTCAGCATGTCAACATTCTTCCCTGTTTTGTCCGTCCTCTCATACCAAATCAGTGACTTCAATCTTCTCTGCACTGAGAGATCTTTTGACGTCAAGACAACCATGAAGAGATAGCTGTGTAGCTTCTTTGCTTTGAATCTATATGATGTACACTATGTACTACTGCATCGCATTAGTACACCACGGTTACATAAAGCAGAAAATGACCAGTATTGCCTGTTTTGTCATGTTACTGTTTTTACCAGGAGTGGTCTCAACTGTAAATAGCCTCAAATGCAACACATTACTGCCACCTCAAAGTTAAAACTAGAACCCTGTTGTGGTACTTGGGTAGCCTCTATTAGAGAAAGGGGGTGGCACGATCAGCTATACACCTTTGGGAGTGAAGGAAGCAGTGGGTGTCATATAAACATTTGATATGAAAAACTTTTTTCTTTTTTTTTTTTGCATTACACAAAGAAAGGTTTGTATACATTACACAATTGTAGGTTTTAAGTCTCTTCCCAGTGCTTGGACCTCAAATTACTCAGTGTAACAACTGAATGGAAAGATTTACAGTTACCTGAGTCCTTCAGCTTTGGAGTCTGTCTCTGTTGTATTACAATCATATTATGTGATTTATAAGGATATAACTGATCATTATGTGTCCTGGCAGTCACTATTGAGCAAGCTTTGGTTCATGAATCAGATAATGAGAAGTGGGTGCAGCAGTGAAATCAAACAAAAGAAAATACAAACACAACATCAGCAGCCTCTCTGACTCTAACCTGTCTCATTTCTCTAAAATAATGTCACACCTTGTTGGATTTCATATTTCACTTTTAAAAGTAATCCCTGATAGTCTACCAGTTACAAAGGATTGGATGCATGCAGGTAAGCAGTTTGCCAAACTCTAGGTTCATGATAAGCTGTGTTTTGAAATCCGTCGCCTAGTACAACTGAACAGTCCATTAAATGTATGGAAAGGGGAAAAAAAACAACAAAAAAAAAAAAAAAAACAGTCCATGCCCAAAGCCCCAAAATCCCAAAAAAGTTAATTATTAACCAAGAAAATAATTACAGGGTCCCGTTAATGGGTGGAAAATAAAACGTTTGACAGCATTTACAAAACAGAAAGCTAACTTTTTGCCCAGATCAGATTGGATATACAGCTGCAGGCTGATATATGGCTGTGAACTCCCGGCCCTTCCAAACACTCTAATTACAGTGTTGGGACTTGCTGCCAGTTGAGAAGAAATACACGGAAAAAAGGGGTTGTAAATCTAATGCCGTCTCTCACATTTGAATTTTTGCTGATTTTGCTATTAGTGTATCTTGTCATATGAACCTGGCCAATCAGAATAAATAAAGTATGTATTTTAAAAAAAAAATTTAAAATTGGAAGAGCACATTATTTGTTTGAAGTCAAAGTAAAACCTGTTGAACTTGTCTTGACAGCGCCACTGTTTAGGGCTAAAGTGGTGCCATGATTCTTGAAAACGGCCTGGCACTTACCTGCCACAGTTTCATGCACATAACCATTCCCAGCTTTGCCTCTGGTACCAGGGTGCAGACTGGGGTCTTACTTGGCAGCTCAATAATCTTGATCTGTGGCAAACAGATGACAAGGTGATTTCAAAACACAGATGAGTTCAAAACTTGGCTATAAGTTTGCAAGTTGTCTGCAAACTCATGGCTTGTCTGTTGTCAAAATCCAAATAACAAAGCTGCAACCTGAATCTGTCATTAGTCTTTCAAACGTCCTCAGTTTAGAGTGCTCTAAACCAGCAGAACAGTTGCATCCATCAGTGCAGGGAAGTTGCCACACAGTCTATAATCATTTTCACTGACCCTGCCAGTGGTGTTTTCCTGCACAGAGTGTCACAAATTCTGATAAAAACTACAACTACTCATGGCACTAGTAATAAATTGTGTGCCTCTGTGGGCGTATGTGTGTATCCACCTCAAGTTCCTTCGACTTCCTCCATGCTGATGATCCACATATTCATCCTCATTAGGCTACAAATTAAACAGTCATTCAGGGAGAGATTTGTATTTTAGCACAAGGCCACATCTGTCCTACGTGTTTACCTCTACGTGCCTGACAAAGAGGGCTTTTAAGGTCTTGTCTGTGCCTCAGGTGATCACAGTTCTTGTGTGGCATAAAACTGCCCATAAATAACGGCAACACTATTAATTGATGTTTCTGTCACGATAGCAATCTGCTGGCAGGTATCTCACTGTGAGCAGTAAACAGTAAAACCACGTAAAATAACTTAGAAGGAAGAGGTTGTCTGCTTTCAGTAACCAAATATTGAACCGTTTAATGCCCACAGCACTAAATGATGCTATTGTGCACGCTCTGTGCCATGTGCTTCTTTATTGTTTCTTGAGGGAACTCATTTAGCTGGGTGTTTTACTTGCTCATTCATGATAAGAATCTGTCTTGGCCAGTTATATCTGAGGAATGGGGCAGAGAGCCCAAATGACAAACTTGACTGTTATCTGTTTTGGTCTGTCTTTTACAGGTATGTAAGTGTGTCTGTCTGTGTCAGATGGGACAATGGCATTATTGAGGTGCTGGGAGTCACAGGCGCCCTGATGCCTGGCCTGCTAGAACGGGGTTAGCAAAGGCACATTTGACTGGATCAGGTGATTGCTCCGCTCCTTTCAAGTGAGGCTCCTCCACAGTGCAGCCAGTAACTTGAATCTGGAGCCAATAAAGGATGGCTGAATAGCTGGCTGCCCTCGCCCCATCCAGCTTCACCCTCAGACACTGGTTCCACACAAAACCACAGGTGCTTGAGGGTGTTGAGAATGAACTACATTGCAGACAAATGTGTGATTACATTTAGGTGCATAATCATGACTGAGGTCTGTTTCATAGCCACCAGCATAAGAGGTAGGAATCTGCCCATTAGTTACTCTTTTGAAAAGTACAATTTAATTGGTTTTCATTGGCTCTCTCAGAGCAATCAGGTATTTTTGACAAAAGTATTCACTGAATGGCGAGATATCCATGGCCAAAAGTAGCTGACATTTAGCCAGTGGTTGGCATTAAGTTCCTTTCCTTCCAATGTGCACACTAACTCATAACATCAATGCTGGCTTATTAATGATGCCATTTTAATTACTGTTTGGAAGTTCCAGGCTGAAAACTACATGTTCATTTATCACATTGACTTCAGACAAATTCCTTGACAATAACTTAATAGATTTATGGTATTTATAGTGTTAACATTGTAGCCAATTCATTAAATAGAGAGATGATTCAAATTTGATGGAAAAAACAACTCTTATTGTGGAACACAATTTTCCACTAACGTGACAAACACTATTAAAAGCCACAAATATGTGGGAACTTACATAGTCTCTAGACCAAAGGCAAGTCTGGTCAAGTTCACACCAGGTTCATAAAGGGTGATTTTAATATTTTAGACCCGACTCAGACTGTTTAACCTGTGCCAAACTTCAACCTGCCAATTAAAAGAGAGGTTACCTCCTGCTGAACACAGAAATGCATGTAGACACTTTCAACTGGGGGGTTGAAGTGGGGTGGCTTCATGTTTAAAGGTTAAGAGCCAACAATTTCTTGCTGAGATCAACTTTTTTATTTTTTTTTAATTTAAACTTGACTCCCAATATACCCAGACAGAGAACAGGGTACAACGATGGCTGAGAGACTTTTAGAGACATGTTTTTACCTCTTCTGTTTGTTGACCAGCAAAGGCCAAAAGGCAGTTTGTTGAGCCCATCTCCAGCAATGAGCACTGACAGAATCCCACACTGCCCGTCCACACAGACTCCACAACCTCACTGCGTCCTTCCCTCAGATCCCAGAGACACACCTGCATGTCGCGTCCCTGACTGCTCCAGCAACAGAGAACATAAATGAGAATAAATTGCAGTTATCAAACATATAACTAAATACAAACCCAAATCAGAACTTTAAAGTCTGTTTTGACTCTACAAACACATGCTACTCCTTTTCACACCTAAAGGCAGTCTGGCATTGGAGATAGCAGGCAAAGTAGCATTTCAGTTATTATTCTGTCTGATTCTTCCTGCAAGCATGTCAGGAGTGCAACAGCACAGGGTCATTGCTGTTGCATTTTCATTTCAAAGTTCACCACATGGTCTCTATTAGAAACAAATAAGAACTGCAGAGCAGTCCACTACCTGTACCCTCTTCTTCCTCAGCCATGTCTAATATGTGCAGAATCTAGTCTTGTACTATCACCTGAAAATGCAAGCATCTATTGTTCTAAAATGTTGCATAAATAAAGAACACACACACACACACACACACACACAAACACCATGTCCACACAAGAGATGAGTGGTGGGAGAGATAACAAGAGGAGGGTAAGAGG
>JBAMYA010000024.1:14673281-14689348 GCA_037176975.1 Arrhamphus sclerolepis | reverse complement strand
ACATGAATGAAGTACACAAAATGAAGTCAAGCACTGCAAGCTACAGAACGGAAGAAAAACGCACACACACACACACACACACACACATATATATATATGTACATATACATGATTAAAGCCATTATAGAATTGTAAATGGCCTGTGTCAAGGGGACAGATTCTACATCACACAATCACGATACACATTTCCACTGTGTGATGTCTGAGAGAGCCCAGAGAATGTCTCCTCTGTACCGAAGTCTTCTTTTTTATACAGTAAAGTTTTAAGTGATGTTTGTGCATGTAGCTCTGTGCTTGACAAAGGTTTCACAAAGTTGTCCATGTGGCTACAACAGCTACTGATGAATGGCAGTTCAAGATGCAGTGTTGTCTGAGAGATTATGCCCTTGCTCTCTATGCACCAAAACTCCTTCAGATTCCTTGAATTGTTTATTAATGTTATGCACTGTAGATGCAGTAATATGCAGTAGTTCTTTGAGCAATGCTGTTTTTAAACATTTTAAGACTTTTAAAGGATTTGTATGACTCATTTGTTGACAAAATGAAGATAATCTGTAATTCTTGCCAATATTTCACATTTCGAAGTGCTTGGCAGGATGAAACTAAATGAAAGCCGCTAAACATGCAAAACCAAAATTATTTTTAGCCATCTTGTCAGCTCATTGCAAGCTACACTTTGTGACGGACATCTAATGAACTTAGCTATGGCATCATGTTTGAATGTACAATGAAAATAGCTCCTGAACTGTAGTATGCAGTGAGAAGAGTTGAGTGAGCGTCAAATGTCTTCAGTGTCTTTTATCTGCACTGTTGCATTGATCTTCATTCACTCAGTCATGGTTATGAAAGGATTCTCACCTGGGATGCCAAAGAATTAAAAAAACAATTTTTGTGTTTTGCATATTACATCTATATTGTTTTTCAAGCTATTCCATAGTCCAGTGGAGGACTTTTTTTTGGTTGTTTGATTTGTTTGATATTTTATTTTGTTTTTTCATTTTTTTTATTTATCTATTTCCTGTTTATTTAATTATTTATTTTACACCAGCAGATTGTTATTTATCTATGTACATGTTATTAATGGGGGGGTGGGTAATTAAAGACACCACAGTCACCATTCAGCTGCACAGCAAAAATCACACCAGCATCAATATGGTGTAGCCTTCTGTCAGAGAGTTCTAGGAGATTAACCTGATCAGGGTGTCTGTCGACTTCAGGGTGCTGACCCAGATGACCGAACTTCCAGAATGACTCTCAACAATCTTCTCAGCCCTCCTGCTGTTCAGATTCCAGATGTGAATGGCACCCTTTGCAGACCTGCTGACCCACAGATGTTGCTTGACAAACATTTTTCCACATTCACATACTTAAAATAATATTCTATTCAATTGCTTGCCTTACAGTTTCAACTATAAACTAATGAAAATAGCACGATTTACTTTTGTTTAATAAATAAATGTTAAAAAACACTGAAGCCTTTGGTGTGCGTCGTTTCACTGTTATTTTGTCAAAGACTCAAGGCGACAAACGTGTACATGTTTACAACGCACCGAAGCACTTAATATGCAGAATTTTCATAGTAAAACAGAGACAATCCATGACTTACCCAGAAAACAGGATGGGAGTGTCCCCTCCATGGCACTTAAAGTGGAGGGTGTTAAGGGGGCTACCAGCCCCCCTCAAAGTGTAACTGGGGGATGGAGGAGGACGAGACATCCCTCACTCAAGCAGCTGAAGGGTCGATGCCAGGAGACTGTAAAGTAGCACCATCACCTGCACTGCAAGAAAAATGACAATGTAAGCTGGTGATTATATTGTTTCAATTGAAATAGTCCAAATGAAAGTAGTGGAAGAGCTGATATTTGAGTTTGAGCTAACAATTATACTTTGCAACCAAAATCTGTACTTGAGGCTGCACAACTTCGACAGATATGAGGCGTTTCATTTGAAGCAAGTTAACTGAACTCTTTCAGAGGAATATGTTAAGATGACTCATGTGTTTTTGTGTAAATACTGAGCAGAGGAAGTCTAACAAGAGCTCCCTTTTAACTTCAAGCTTCTCTGTTCCACACAGCAGACAGTTGTATTTAATATTCTCACTGTATTTTCTCTACTCTTAGCATCTACAACGCCTGTTACTGCCTCTCACTCAGTCTTCTTCCTTTTAGCCTATGTGATAACAACTCTCTTACTCAATATGTCATAAATCACAACCCCCGACAACTTAATTACAGTAAACAGACAGAGATTCAGGCTTGTCACTCCTCTTGTGATCAACAGCCGTTGTCCCAGAGGCAGACGCAACAGCTCAAGCTCTTATGTCGTTTGTAGGCTGGGCAGCTGAGGAAACCAAAGCCGACCGCAGGTATGCACCAAGGAAATGATGCCTTCAACATGAAACTTTAGCAACTGCGGCAAGCAACTCACAACGGATACTATACTGTTAATTTTACATCCATTCTAATTTCATCATTAAAATTATGGCTACCTTGAATCTTTCACACCGATACCAATAGTATTTTAAAGAATTAAATAGAAAACAAATCTCCAAAGATAATTCATAATATACGAGTATAAACTAAAGCAGACAAATAAACAGGTAAAGAATAAAATGAAATTTGCAAGTAGGAAGTGTAGCAGAGATGTGTGATTGATCCTCTTTATAGGAAAAAAGGCATTATATTCAATGTTTTGTAGATTAAACTATCTAATCTTTAAATGAAAACCTGAAAATAGACTTTTATCATCAAAAGGATTTTAGTTTTTTTTTTTTTTTCTAGAATAACATCATGATGTCCTAATGTTTCTTCTAGTTTATAGATGTACCAGTTCAGTTCTAAGAAATCAGAGACCTTCTTTAGCATCTATTGACACCAGTTTGTGTAACATTGGTAGTGGATGTCTGTACTGACAAGATGTATCAGAGTATTTATGACAAGATGACAGAAACTTGGATAAATAACGTGCTAAAATTAATTGCCATTATCCTGTAAACATGCATATAATTCCAACTTAAAACTGCTTTGATTCACTTTTTTTGGTCCCTAGCAAATGCTTCCATTCCTTACAATCTAATAATAGAACTAGAGTTGTTTTATTTCAGGAATGTTCCTTGACGAGAAAGAAATGGCAGAGAAAGCCACAGAACTACAGCAGGCTCAGTGCACATGTAGACACGGAAGCAAATGTCTCCAACCAACTACTGTACCTCAGAAGTGGGCAATACAAAGATTTCAAAAGAGGGACATAAAAAGAGGGGGTGTCACATGAGCAGTCTGACTCCACCCCTTAAACTGGCTGCTGTAAACAGAGAAATATAGACATGGTTCAAATAAGAGCTTTTGTCTTGCTCTCTCTAGTACTTTGACCACAGAATGTCACAGATTATTAATATCTCAGGAAATTTTGTCAACGTAGAATAAATAAATAAAGCCCAGAAACAGAGAGCACCTCAGGTACTACCATTAGGACTGAAAGATTTATCCTTTTTTTTTTTAAACTGAAATTGCAGTTTTAACACAAGCAATTAGCAGACTGCATAGACTGCAGTTACTTAATTGCTCAAAACCGATTACTTTGGTGTACTTTTCAGTGCTGGTCTGGTAATATTTCAATTATTTAAAAGCCCTATATAGTGAATAATGAACTGAAGCTAGATTTTCAGACATTTCTCCAAATTGTTCAGCTTTATACTGCATAATGCTGTATTACACTTAGGATTAGAGTTAACTTATTGCAGTATTTTTTATGCCCTCTCAAGCATTTATCTATAACACTTACACACGGTGGCATGTGTAGTGGGGAAAAAAGAAGCTATATTTCTTCTCGACTTCCATTCACCTACTACTTGCTGATATCATCCAGCACTGAAACTGAAACACGAAGTATTCAGGAGCATCTCATTTCAAGAGGTTAGCTGTTAAATTGTCCATGTGAATCTGTGGAGCGCAGACACACAGACCCCTGACCAGCCTGCTTAACGGACCCTTTATCAAGTTCCGCCCCTGTGTTTCTGTTGCTAGGTCGGACAAAATCATCATCTCTGCCATCCACTCCCATTGTAAAAACGGGTTTTACATTGCTTTATTGCTAATAAATGCACCAAAGAAAATCAACAGCAACTGGATATTAATAAAAAAGTTAGTAGTTTAGTTAGTTAGTTAACAGCATTGCAGAGTAAGGACCGAAGTGTTCCTTTTTACTAAGACAAAGTTTAAGAAAAAATAATGCAATGATTTAAATGGTGATACAAGCAAATAAATACTACGCTCTTTCCATTTTTGTCAATGAGAGACGGATATTTCGTCCAACTGGATATTCCGCCCCGGATGTAGCAACGGAGAATGATTTTTCTGGTTGGTCAGTCAGGGACCAATCACCAGGCTGATAAGGGGTCAATTAAGCACAATAACACTGCAGTCAGTCAGCACACAGGTGTAATATTACAGACATCTAAAATTGTCTGAATACTCAGTTATGCTTATCATTTCCATATGCTCAGATTAGAAAAGACAGCATCATCATTGACTGAAATCTGAAAATATGAAAGAAAAAAAAAGTGTCATATATTTGTATTTGTACAAAACACGGTTGATTTAAAGTAGATACTGACAGTTAGTAATGACACCTATCTCAGAAGTAAACCAACAAGAAAGACTACTAAGGACTGTACAAACTTGCTTGTGGAATGAAAGAAAGTCAACAGAGTTTTTGTGAGGGTCTACCAGTTCAGCTGCTCATCCTGTGAATGGATGAGTAAGGTTGCATTCCTGAGTTGGAGTCCTGTCCCTGTGTGGTTGCCTTGATAACAGATCAGGGTTCTCACTATCATATAGCAACGGTGGCGTGGCACCACCGAGCACCCTCAGGAATATTTTGACGGTGGAACAGCACCACTGTCAAAAGACCACCAGTCTAATAGTTATTTCTACCCATTTTAAGCACCGATCTACTTCTACGCTGGCAGCACCATCGTGGTCTCACCCTGCAGGTGGATTAAGCATCTCCTATTGTTCTCTTACGGCTGCTCTTATTGTCTACAGACAAGCAGTAAAAAAAACTTCCCACTGCCAGTTAAAGACCACTGATCAAAAATGATGCCCCTGTCAAATGATGGAGACAACACCGTGCAGGGCTTGAGGACTGCAAAATCAAACTCATAACTGCAACATGAGCATAATGGTCACTTTCCCCTGCCTCCGTTTTCCAGGCGTCAGCATTTCCAATCTCTGAACTGCTTCCAACAATGGCTCTGTTGTTGTGGCTGCAAGCGAGTCACCCACAAACCCAAACACAAACATGCAGGCAGCCCAGGAAAGGGGAAACAGATTATGTAAACAAACAAGATGGTGGCAGGGTGTCAGTCAAATCAGTCAAATCTGTTCACAAAGACCCTAAAGGTAAACATCAATTTTCAGAGTACTATTTTTGCATTAAAACAAAAGTCTATTACAACGTAAAAGATGATTCCTAGTCCAACTGTAGCCAAAGAAGATTTGAGTTAAGTCAAATACGTTAAAAGACAACCAACCAGATCTCTCCAAAATGTACTGCATCAGTAATTAAACAGCAGATTATCAAGGGCCAAACAGGTCAGTGAATTTCTCATTAAACATAACAAAAAAAAAAAAAAATCAGATTAACAGAAGTCAGTTACTAGATGGGCCTAATTAAAACTGCATGTCACAGCTGAAGCAGACTAAATGAAGCTGACTGATTAATATAACCAACCCGGATACGGGAGCCAGTGGGAAGAGCCAAAAGACCAGGACCAAGGCTCCTGCTGGCCCTGAAACAGATAAGACAGCTCTGGGTAATCTGACTCTAAGTCCATGGATAAAGGCAGTTTGTCTCTTCTTGGGCTGTCTGTCCACACCTACTGGGTAATTAGGCCTAATTATGAGAGAAAGGTCCGCTTCCCCTTCATGTTATTAAATAAGAGCCAGCCTCGTCAGCCAAGAATCTCTCAACACCAGCAAAGGGCTGGCGACCTTCAGATCAAACACAGCTACTATCTGTGCCCCCCTGTTCCCCTCAATAGCATTACTGCACATATGAGGGCTTGAAGAGGGAGGAGATAGAGTGTACTCGTTATGATATGGGCCATCAAAGTTTTTTTTTTTTGGTTTCTTTTTTTCCCCCCAAGTAGATGGGAGGGGGAAGTCCTGTCTGCATTCTTTACTTAGTGCCAGTATCATGTGATCAGCAGCTACCCACCTGAGCTGTCCCCTTGTCTAATTCTGCCATTCATAAATTAGGACAGGGAGAGAGGGATATGCTGATCACAGGAGAGTATTATAGAATCTTTATAATGCTCCTGCATCACAGGAGCCATTATGGAGGCATGGGATCCCAAGATTCCGTGCTCTGATATCTGTCTAATCAAATATGAGATCCGAGCTGCATGTTGAAAAGCCAAGGTAAATTACACATAACTCAAAAGCTCCGTTCTAGATATGTCTTCCAATGAAACACTAACAGTTAGAACCTATCAAACTTAACATATTTTCTAGTATATCAGGACTGACAGACTTGAAGTGAAATTTAAAAATCCATCCATGACTACCACATGCTTCAGCTATTAGTCACTCAAAAGCAATGGTCTTATCTGCTGATATTTCTACCTAGCCGGTTGATCAGTGGTGGTGAGCTTGCTCTGCAACCATTAGTCAGCCCTTCTTCCCTAACCCTCCCCCAATGAACACAGGTCTCTCTGGGGAAGAAAACAATGTGCCAAATAGAGAGCAAAGTCCATTATAAAAGTCCAGTTAGAAAAACAGAATGGGAAGTGGCAAGGAAGGCACACGCCCTTTATTGTGTCTTAGTGTGGGTATCTAGACTGGACAAACAGCCCAGTGTCAGATAGGGGCTGAAGTCAGACACAAGCGCACCAACACCCACTGTCAGTCACAGATCCAATGAGCGGGAAGAGGTAGCATTGTTCGCGTGAATGGCGTGAATGCTAAGCAGGGGCCATTGCAGATAAGGGCTCAATGCCTTGTGGGTATCATTGAAGCAGGAACTGATGGAGCACCATGTCAGAGGGTCCTGATTTAGGAAGGTTCTGACTGTGGTCAACAGGTACCAGGGGTCTTATCTGTTTGCATTATCACCCATTTCCTCCATGAGGTCATTTATCTGGACACTACAGGACAAAAGGACACAAGAGGGTTGACAGCTCAAGTGTCATCATACATCACCACGCATTTTGGGTGTGATGGCCTTTGGATATGTGGGGATTTTGCTGTCAAAAGACATGAACACAAGCAAATGTTTATTGTGCTGTAATTCCAATACGATGTAATGCAACAGGGATAACAAAAGTAGAAAGAAACAAGAGTTAAAGAATGGCAGACAGCATGGTCATACTGTTGTAGCTGTCAGTCATCTTTGGAGTGTTAGGAACGATTGCATGCTGACTCAGTAAAGAACAATGAAAGGTTTAAAAGAGTAAAAACTATTTGTACAAACTGAACAGATCCTGGAGTTGAACTATTACTTTTCTGTCAAATGGAGCAAGTTGCACATTACCCAAATCCCTACACCTTTCTCTTCTGTTCAGACCTCCAAATATCATTTTTCACAACTAAAGCATTCTGTGTGAATTCAACTGAAGATCTTTCAGTCTTTTAAAAAAAAAAGTTTATTCTATAAAGTATTACAAGATAAAACTAAACAAAAAAATTTAAGTTCAAAGATTCCTCAAGTTTTGAGTTTGCGAAATAGTAAACAAAATGAACAATTAAAGGACATTATTCATTAAGAATGTGCAGAAGTTCAAGAAAGGTTTGCTGATTTATTTTCCATACTTTCAATAACTATTATCTGATGCTGATAACTATATTTTGCCCACTTTATATTCATACACAACCTGTGTATTCACTGGATATGGATTATTTTAATGTTTACATGATATTTCTAAATATTAAAACAAATGTTTAAGTTTGACCTGATTACATTGGTAGTAAAATAAAATAATTTGTTAAAATGTTTACAAGTTAAAAGGCAGACAGAGTTAAAAATAAAACTGTAACAAAGGACTTTTTGTTAACCAATTGAGTCAAATTTCAGTATTAATTTTCAGAAAACATGTAATGAACATGAATGTAATCAAAACTTTAAAATCCAATCAAATCCATCTGTCTCACCTGATAATACACATTAATTCGTTCTGCATCTCCTACACTCTCCCACACCCTTGACTTCCGAAATAAAAGCTGCACAATAACTAAATCCGAGGCATTTAAAGAGATTTTAAAACAACTGGCACATAAGATTTCGTTCAAAAACGTATTTTTCAGTGGTAGTTTAGTCAGAGCCAGAGTAGCCTGTCTTATCCACACATAACATCAGAAATATTTCCTCTCTGTCACCCTCACACTGCTGAGTACAACTTCCTTTAAGCACTTTGAGGCACAAATCTGGGGTACCTTTAATAAAGGGTCTGAACATATATATATATATATATATAAAAAGAAAACTGACGGGAAATGAAGCCGATATTTGAGGGTGAAGATCAAACATCTGTAAAACGGCTACAGTATTAGAGTTAAATCAGTATGCTATGTGCACTATGCAGGGTGACGTATGCGACATAAGAGACTCCGGAGCCAAAATATCAACTTAACTTTGTACTTACCAACTGCCTAAAGAAGTTACATTTTAGTTACCGTTGGTTTAAAAACCACGTGAGATTTTTGACATAGCGGGCTAACGTTAGCAGCAGGCTCACTTGCCACTCACTTGCCACTATTTCAACAGTGTACATATTCTACAGCAACATGAGAAACGTTTTAAACGGGTTTCATTGGGACAGAGAAAAAGACAACGAAGAATATGCTTTAACAGAATTTCACTAAATACCATGTCAGTCTGACAGCGGGGCTTTCAAAGTTGCCATGGAAACCCGAGCAGCTATGAGGAGAGCACAAGCAAGGACCTCTATTTACAACTTATGAGCTGTCCATGAACATGCCTGAACAAAACGACGGTGTGTCTCTCTCGCTCTCTTTCTCCCCCCCAAATTTCAACTACCTTATTGGCATGACTGTAGACAACAATACTGCCAAAGCCTCAACACATTTACAAATGAAGTATAATAATGACCTAAGTCATGAAAGTATGGAAAAAACAACAACAAATAAAATAAATAAAACCAAGAAAGAGAAAAGAAATATACGTACACACACACACACACACACACACACACACACACACACACACACACACACACACACACAGTGATAGCAACTCAATGGGGCAAAACTATGAAATGACATCCTGCTTGTAAAGGACTTCTGTTTTTCTAGTCCACATTACACTGCAAATCCAGAGTCAAACAAATCTAAAGCATGGTCTGCAGTAGATCATTTTCTGTTTTCAAGGTCTGATCTTGCTGGAGTAGCGTGAATGCCAGGAGGAGCCGTCGTAAAAGTTCCAGAATTTCAAAGTGAAACAGGTTTGTGTGGTTGCAGCCTCAGATATCTTACCAGTAATTAAGAGAAGGATGCTCCCTTAATACTCGAGTGGGCAGAACTGGCAGCTGCTTTAGGTCCAATGTGGCACTCTCGGCACTGAAAAAAAAAAGTACAAAGACTAAACATTTATTCACAATCCCAACTCCAGGGTACCTTTTCCAAAAGCGGGCTATGTGGAAACTTTTAGAGTATGTTGAACCTGAACTCAGGGAAACTGAGTTTTCCATTTCAAAAAGCGAGGTTACCTAACTCAGAGGGTTCAGTTGAGCCGGTTCTAGAAACTGAGGTAACTGACCCTGTTACCGCAGCAACTGACTCTCTGAACTAAACCTGGTTGGAAGCAGTTTTACTGTTGTGTTGTTGCTTTTGTCTTTGTGTTGTTGGTTTGTCGTTGTGTTGTTGCTTTTGCTGTTGTGTTGTTGCTTTTGTTGTTGTGTTGTGGCTTTTTTGTTGTATTGTTGCTTTTTGTTGTTGCGTTGCTTTTGTCATTGTGTTGTATCCTTTGATGTGTTCTTGTAACTTTTGTTGTTGTGTTGTTGCTTTTGTCATTGTGTTGTAGCTTTTTGGGTATTGAGTGGATATTGTTTGCTCCCTCTTTTATATACAGTATAAAGAGAAAACCTGTCGAGAGTAAATCATCATCAATCTCATCCAGATTTTCTCCAATAATATACTTAACCATAATCCTGCGTTTTAAAAAAAAGTTTAACCAACAGTATATTTATTCACCTTCACAGATTAACTAAAGATCCTAAACAATCAATAGAATAGTCACAGTTGCTCCAACCAACAAGCTACACATGTAGCAAAAAAAAACAACAACCAAAAAACCAGTGCATATTATCTTATCTGTACAAACTGTGGAGTTTGTCAAAGTCATGGTCTGTGAGAATGAACTATGAGTCTGTCCAGTCTACCATTTCTGCCAGACAAACACAGGAGCCAGTTCACTACAGGTCTGAAAAAAACTCTTCAAACATACTCGGCAGCCTCTGCCTACATTGGGAGTATTGGACAGGCCACAAAACTTCCTCTTGTCTCTCAGACAGGACTTCAGTTCTTGCATCCCTAAATTCAGTTGTTTGACACAAGACACCAGATTTGGAAATACTCAGATTCTGCCAGTGTGTGTGTGTGCCTATATATACATACACACATATACATACATACATATGTGTGTGTGTGTGTGTGTGTGTGTGTGTATATATATATGTGTATATATATATAAAAATGTATGTATGTATGTATTATAAACAGAATTCCAATTCTTCTTTGTTGCTCTAAAAGCCAGCTCAAGAACTTAAGCTACCTAGCACTGGCATTATGTTGGCAATATGGAGCAGCTGACAACATGCTCATTATGCATGATTTATAAATGTAAGGCGAACAACCTGATAAGCTTTTTATCATCCATCACATGAATGAGAGGTTTATCAAGCAAAAGGGGAAGACAAACCATGACAGCATCCTCTGGAGTTTGCTTTTCAGAAATGAGAAATTCCTCAAAGAAAGGCAGAATGCAACATCAATAACTAAAATGGATGAATTCATTGGATTATGGGTGACCAACCTCTGTCAGAGGTTGAAACTGTTGAACGTCACTGCTTAAATGAACATTTGGGTCTGCAGCACTAGTGTTAAATACAGAAAAAAAAACTTAAAAAAACAACAACAATGGTATCAGATTATTTCTGTCAGTCCATACCCAAAGCCCAAGTACACAATCAGTATTGGAAAGGGGATAAAACTATATCAGACCATCTCTAATTATAAAACAATTGAGACTATTTTGTGATTTTAACCAAGCGGTTATTTGACCTTAAACTCACTTTACAGACATCGATTTTACTCTTATTCTTAAAAAGGAAATTGAGTTAAACACCCTCTGATGTGCTAGGACAGAACAATAGTGATCCAGTTATGTGAATCAGCTTGCTAAACAAAAACAGCCAGAGAGGCTCTTGAGTCACTCATCCCTGCAGCTCCCTCTCTGTGCTTGACTGGGTTTTGCTGCCATGGCACTTGGCTGCATGTTTGATGGCATACATTTTTATGGGGAGCCAGGCCTCGGTGTTGTTGGGGTGATCTACTCTGCAGCCTTGCTGCCATGTCAGCAATCTGGAATTCATTACTATGCCTCTTATCTTCCCACAGCGTGGGGGCAATTCCTTCACAGTACAGCCCAGCCCAGTGCAGTCTATCCAGTGTAGGAGAGATAATACTTATGTGTCAGCTATTCCACAGGGCTGAGACTTGGTGACTTTGGAGAGAGCACAATGAGAGAGCTGGTTACTGTGAATCAACCACTAACTACAGGCTATACCTGTAAATAGAACTTTGGATGAAAAAAATGGGTGTAATATTGGTCTATGAGTGGTATATTATGAACACAGTTGACACTCAAGTTAAATTAAAATAACAAGCAGTTAAAATATAGTGTGGAACAGACAAATGTTTGAAGCTTGCATTTGAAAGTGATTACAATTATACAAAGACACCAGTAGCACTTAAAACTGTAAGGTATAATTAAAGACATCACTCAGTTCAGTGGATTCCTACAGTTTCCATAATCCCTTCCATCAAGACCCAGAGAAAAATACTGCAACTAGTTGCACTCACTTGTGGATTATAACTGCAGGTGGTGAAAGCAATAGCAATAAAGTGTGAATAAGTAATGCAGTGTAAGATATAATATATTACTGACTTAGCAAAGAGAATTCTAGCATGGTACGAGTACAATGGGAAACCTAATGGTGCATTACTTCAATTCCCAGCAGGGGGTTTGCCCACACACCATAATAACTTGAATACAGTCCCCCCTGACGCCAAGTTGTCTGCAATTGGACAGTAGGTCTGGCTCATCCCTCTTAAGGCAGCTGGCTGTGGGAGGAGACCTCCCTGATTCTTCTACAGCTAATCTTTACTGTTCCAGGGCACTTTCCTGATACAGACAAGAGGAAGCAAGTTTATACTTTATGTTTCAAGGTGGGATTGACTGGACTGTTCCATTCCACAAGTAGAAATAAAGTATTCCCTGACAAGAATGCCAAACTCTTCTAAAACAGGTTAGATATAAGGATGTGGAGTTACCATGATTAAGTAAAAAGAAAAACAACAAACAAAGAAACAAATAAATCTGGGGAAACAATGTAACTTTTAAAAACCTTTTTCTGTATACTTCATAAATGGAGGAAACAGATGTCAAGTGAAACAAAAAAAAATCTAAAAACAAGAGCGGTAATGTGGTATATATGCAAAAAGAGAAAGCAACAGCTTGATTTTGCAACACTCCCATCCTTTCTACTAGATTTGTTGGCCTGTTGTCTTTTATTGTGCTTTCAGAGTCAGGACAAAGTCCAGCCTATCCCCACTCCCACACAAAGTGAAGGTTCATACAGTGCACATTACACTCAGGAGTTAAGCAGCTTCAAATCAAAACACTGAGAGATAAATCTACACTGAGGTTGGAATAAAAGTTAATTAAAATGTATTACGTAGAATCTATTTATTAATAACAGACTTTACAATGAGCACAAGCACATGCCGCAAAGTTCTGTTCTTCCTATTTTGCACGAAAACAAAGACAGTCAATGGTTTGACAGCAGGTCAAACTGCATTTTCAGCATTGTACATATTCGCTATTCAATCCACACAGAAGCTATTCCTTACGGTGCACAAATCTTTGTGTATGGATAATGGACAGAGGGGCCTTCAGAAGCACAGACAACATGGGTTTGGCTGCTTCAACCATAAGCCAGAGCCATGTACACAAATGACAACTAATGTTCTTTTACAGGTTGAACCAGAAAAAAGAAATTAAACAAACAAACATTATTATCAGGTAAAGCCTGATAGCACTGACACCAATAGTGAACAGGTTTGTACAGAATCAGGTTTCATCAACCAAATTTTGCACACAGCCTCCATGAGTTTGTACGCTATCAGACAATGTGACATTTATTAGAAACACACGCCAAAAGAACTGGTTGTGTTTCAAATGTTGTAAGTATAAACAAATTACATAATCATTATGGACACTGATGTGACCAGCACCATGAGTATTCTGATTTAGACAACTGTGAATGCCAGTGAGCCAGTACAGCTTCAGTTCAATGTCACAAGCTGAATTTAAGGCAATTATTAACAGGGGGGAAGGTCCAAGATAGAATCAAATCTGAGCCAGTCAAGTTGTACGTTAACTTGCAGTTATTATTAATTATTATCCACAGAATAAAGTAGAGTACCCCAGCAAACAAACCCCATTAAAGACTTTGCAGCTCATGTTCAAATGCATGCTATTTCATGAAAAATATTTACTTATATACGCATGCTAAAAACTAAAACAATGCAGGTGTTTAATTCTTAAAAACTAAATGATGATGAAAATGATGTTGATGATAATAATCCAAAATCTTAATTTCAATAAACGTTTATAGAAAAATACTAACTTCTTACCTTGTATAATCTCCTTTGGCCTCCTTTAAAAAAGTGAGGGAAAAAAAGTTATTATAGAAGCTTTATTTAAAAAACAAACCCTGATTTAATTACTGCACTAATACTAGCTACTCGAATAAGATAACGTAACAAAAATTACTAACAACATATATGCAGTATTAAGTGTTAATAACACATGGATAAAAAGCATTACCTCAAAGCACAAGCTCACCTTTGAGTCCAGTCTAAATCTACAAAAGCATTTTTTAACCGACTAATGCACCCCCAGGGTACAAATGTTTTCTAATGCTCCGTACCACGACCTCACTGACTGATAAGTTTTCAGGCAGGAGAGGCTGCGGCAAAACTCTTTCTTACCTGCAATGCGAACGCGGCTAACTTGAAAATATTCTCGCTCTCCACTTCGATGGTTTCCTATTGTGAGAATGGTAATAAAAAATAAATAAATGGCATTTTATTAGACAATCTTTTAAGACACCATTGCGTGTCTGAAACACTTGACTAAAACCAAAACCCTCCCGTCCTGTACTCTACACCGTACCTCGATCCTGCCGTTACCGACCAAACCACTAACTACTCTACTAATACTGCGTTTGGTATGCCCGTGAAGAGAATTTTACAATTTTAAGCCTTTTAACCTGCTAAATTATGCAGATTTTTTTAAATGAGAAGTCAAATACCCCCGAGAGTATATAAATCCCAGCCGGAGACCCTGTGTTGAAGTTTTTGCCCCCTTTGGTAAAATGGTACGATCCGAGAGCAGGTTCAACAGTCTCGTCTCCCGTGGCGACCAATCTGCTCTCCCCGCGAAAAAATCTGCACTGCCTGCAACGTTTACGGTGCCTTCAGGTGCTTCTCGTGAAGTTCCACTCGCCTGTATCCTCTTCGTAGCAACTACAGAGTCTTTCCATTTCGCATGGCCCACGCCCACAGTAACACACATTTTCCGTGCAGTTTTATTTTATGCAAACCTTTCATGGTTTAACGGTGTATCAACCTTCATATATTACCACAATAAGCAAAACATAAGAATTTCACTTAGTCATTGAAAGCAACATTTTAACAACTAGTGGAGACTGGAGACCATTGACTGTAAATAACTTTTAATAAGAAGAATAAGAATAATAACTAATAATAACTATGGTAATAAAGTAATATAATATATAGTATAAAGAGCAAAGGGGCTTCTGAGACTACTGCCTAAAAATTTGACAAGAGCAATAGAAGTGGGAACAAGAACACTATATCGATAGATAAAGACATTAAAAGATTTGTGGCATAACAAATATGATAATGATTTTTAGGTTCACACCCCTAAGTTAAATATAAGGCATGTTGACCAAGGATAACAATTATATGTGATGAGTAGCTGGATCACCATCTTCTCAGAAAAAATGTGCAACAAACATTAGGAAGGATCATAAAAAATATGAGAGATATGTTGCTGAAAACAACTTACATTAAACACCAAAGATTTAGCGTTTAGGAAGAATAGCTCCACCGTTGTATTCTCTTTCAAAAAGGTGACTTTCTCGATATAAAACCTGTGAGGAATTAGTTTTAGGTCAGCAAAACTAACTTGAAACAGAATGTTTGAGTATTATCCACATAAAATGCTTCATGTTGACTCCAACTGTGCTCCATCACTGCCATCTGCTGGTTTATTCAAGCCACGGCAGTCAGTGTGGCTAAAATCTTGTTCAAAATTCTAACTTTATTACTTTATTTATTGTATTAAAAACATGATTTTAAATGGTCATAATGGTCAATGTTTAGGATAAAGTATGGCACTATTGCACATTTGGCAAGTTTTTCTTTTGCAGTGACAGCACTCACCTTACAAGGAACTTGAGCTCCAAAGGCCCTGAAATCTTGGAGAAGTCATGATCAAGGACTTTACGATCCAGCTGGAGCCAGTTATTTTGGCCACTGGGAAGGAATGAAAGAACAAATCACATGTTTTCAATACTTTTTAATAGCTTAAAGGAGAAAAAATATTTCTAATATGAGTAAATGTACGCACGTGTCATCTATAAAGCACAGTCCAAAATATTCTTTCTCCTTCAGGTTAAAATGCGAGGCCACCAAATCTAGCAGCTCTCGGGACAGCAGTTTGGGCTGGAAGGATTAGGATAA
>JBAMYA010000024.1:14661761-14673181 GCA_037176975.1 Arrhamphus sclerolepis | reverse complement strand
TTATACAGTGTATTATTTCTATTTTTTTTTTATACAGTGGCAAGAAAAAGCATGTGAATCCAACAGAACCATCCGGCTCCCCGCATCAATCCCCGCAGCCAGTTCCAGCACACCTAGAACTCCATCATGAACTGTCTAAAAAAAAAATAGAAATAATACACTGTATAAAACAGAAAGAAGAACTAGATGGTGGAGAATGGCTTTCTGCTTACACAAGCATTAATTACATTTGCAGACTGGTCCTCTCCACTTAACCAAGCCCATACATCTGTCCCCATATGGGGTGAGTCCTGCCCTCCTCCTTGAGGCAACTCATTTGAAAAAGAGCTCTCCTCCAACTGACTAGTCGTAATATTTCTGTAACTGTGTTGTGTTGTTGTGTTATTGTTCTCTCTCTCGTTGTAGTAACTCACATTTTAATACAGCTCAGATTTGAAAACAGGTCACTTTAGTACCTGTAGGCTACATTTATTGTAATATTTATAGAAAGTGGTCTTGCACTGTCTTGACGGAAAATGTATTATCTTAAAAGTTGTCACCTTGACAGCAGCATATATTTCTCTAAAATAAATCCCTGTGCACTTTTCTGCATTACTGCAGCTGTCACAGAATTGTAAATGACCTTTGCCAGAGGAACTGATACAACCATATACCATCACAGAGACTGGCTCTTGGACATGTTGCTGATGAAAGTCTGAACAGTTCTTTTTTCTGTCTTTACATAAGAGCATACACAATCTATTTCTTCAAAGAAAGACAAATGCATGGGGGAAAAAAGAAACACAGCTTAAAGCCCAGAAATATTAAAGTTTTATCAATATGTGTCTATAACACATCAGATTCTTTGGTTATCAGTCATTCTTGTTGCATTTGCATAAAAAACAAAGAAAAATAAAATCTTAGACTTCAGATTAAGAGGGTCCACATCAGTAAGATGAGAAGCAGACTAATGACTGCTTCTCCAGCTGCTGCGTTTGCCAGGATGACATTAAAGCCAACGCTTAATTACTGAGCTTGAACTGGTAGAATATACATTTGTCTCTGAGCACATGTGTGTACCAAAATTTGTCTGTAACTTTGGCACAGCTGTTTTGAAGCTGTCCAAATACACTGAATTTGTTTTGGAAACTGAGCGGAGGTACTCTTATTCACTACTTTATTTTTGGGCAAGGTTCATGGGTACTGAGTGCAGGCTTACACAGGATGAAGTATGTGTGGACACTCAAATATAGTCTGTCACAAATGTGCTTGCAATGCTGAAACAACAGTAAAGCTGCATTCTCTCCAGCTAAAATATACTTATACATACACCAAAACATACCACGGTCTATAATCAGACGAATGAAACATACAAATCCATTCAGACATGACTGTGAGCTACTTAAGCAAGACTAAGACGTGAACAATGCACACAGAATGTGTGTGCCATCCAGAGCTTTTATTGGAAAAGACGTAATCAATCAGCCAGGCATTGACAGCTGCCACAGGGTGAACTCAGAGCGCAGTCCATCTACCTGCATCCCATAACAAGACCTTCTCTGCAGCTTGGCCTGTCTGCCTGCATTCTTACTTGATGCATGTTTTGAGACAGGACCATCAGCAGGAATTGTAATCTATGCTCATCTTAGGCACAGGCAGTTCCTTCCATCTCCTGCCAGATGTGTTGGCTGCAGAGCGGGAAGCCGTCGTGGCAGTGGAAGGTACTTTGATTTATGTGATGTGACTCAGACTGATAACACCAGAGCCCCTGAGCAGACACACTCAGAGGGAAACTGCCAGCTCAGTGCTCAACCAGTGTTTTGGAACAAAAAAAAAACCCCTTCAGAAGTGAAAAGTAGTTTGTTATGTTGTAGCTTGTGAAACTTACTAGCTCTAAATTGTATTTGATCATGTTTATTTGTGGAACGGGCTCCCTTCTAGACAACAATCAACAAGTACAGACTAGGTTGCAACCTTGGGTTCAGTCTTGAGGTTCTAACCTCACTGCAGGCTACACCAGACTTTGAAAAAGAAAAAAAAAAAAATCTGAGTAGGTGGAATTTTGGACCTTACTAGGGTACGATAACAACAAAAGAGGATCATAAAACAGAAACAATAATACTTGTGGTATTTGAAATGGCAGCCAAACCCTTTAAGAGTGGAAGCATTTCACTAAATTCTAACCTTGTAAATGTACTCAATGAGAAAACGACTGTCAAAGTCAGTAGGATTCCAGTCACTGTTTTGATGCAAATCTCTTGACAGACTAACCAGCTGATACTGATACTCTACAGCAAGGCTGCTGGTATGGCTGACTATAGAGGAAACACTGTCAGTCATTCTAAAGGCACTTCTTTCAATAACTTATCACCTCTCACCTGGTATATTAAGCCAGTTTTTTTGTTTTTCACATGAAACATTATATATATATATGCTTTAAAGGATTCATTTGGGCATCTTATGTGACACTCAATCTTTGACACATCACCTTGTCTTCCCCAGTCTTTGTGGTACCCCAACTGTACTGACTTGTATTTTACTATCGCATTTTAAGTAAAGCTCATCACAGACCACAGGGAATAGTAGAAAAAGGGGATAATGTCTCTCTTTTAATCTCATTTGGAGCTGTTCATTTTTATTTTTATTTTATTTTATTTTTTTTGGTGTAGAACAAGAAAATCAAATGAGAAATTAAAAGAAAAGTTCAGCTGATCAAATAGACAATGATTAAGAGGTTGTAAGAAGAGCAGCAACAACCACAACTCCTGTGAACATAAATAAAGAGAGCAAGACTTGTCTTCTTTGAACCCAGACCCAAGAGCATATAAATGTGATTTGTTTTTGCATGCAGACTGCTAGAGTCTAAACTGACACGGTTTGGCACACAAGCACAGGCAAACATTGACCCTTTGTTGTATGCCGTCATCAAACATGAGCTCAGTAAATCTTTGTGCAGCTTCCAGAGGTAATAAGACAGCTTCCTGTGTGGCAGAAGACCTGACTAAATGATTTAGGAGCTGAGGTTGCTAATCGGAATTGCTGTCTTAATCACGCCTCACAATTGGAACCACAAATTATGACATCATATAACAAACCTTTGTACTCTTGACCATATGTGCTGGAGTTCCATGTAAGACTGTATCCGAAGCATCTATCTAGATTAGTCGAACGTAGCCACAGTGCTGCATAAAACTCCTTTTCAAACACCTCAGATAAAGGCTGCCACAGCAGCCATGTGTATTGAATTTAGACCATTCCTGAGGGTATCCAGTTCTTATCAGGGGTCAGATAAGCTAATTTCACAGGCTTTCTACTGGGCTACCAACAGGACCCTCACCCCAACAAAAGCTGACTTCAACCATTTTTTCCTTTGTTTCCATCTGGAAGAGAATACAAGACAAACGTTTCACTATTGACTGGATATTTCTAAAAGCAACATTTGTTGCAAAATCAAATATTTAGCCTTAAGAAGTGGGAGACAAACGAGTCAGCCTTGACATTCTTGATGGGGAGTATACACAGTCCAGAGTCAGGATGAACATTTCTTTGCCAAGTTGTTTGTGAGACTACTATTTGGTTAAATATCTGGTTGCAGAGTGATATTTGTCTTGATCTTGGTAGATCACACGCAAGAGAAAACAACTACAGTTAGGTCCCTATACATTTGGACAATGAGGTTAAAAAAAATTGTGTTAATACAATGACACAATGGATTGGAAATAAAACAGTCAAAGTTGTGGGCAAAGTGGAGACATTTAGCTTTCATTTAAAAGGTTTCATGAAAATATAGTATTTATCATCCAAAACATACCGCAGTATGTGTCAAACATGATGGAGGCAGTGTTACGGCAGTGTTACGGCATGTGCTGCTGCCAATGGAATACGTTCACTGGTGTTTACTGATGATGTGACTGCTGACAGAAGTAACAGGACCATTTCTGAGGTGCATAGAGCCATATTCTCTGCTCACATTCTATGAAATGCTAGAAAACTAATCAGACGGCACTTTGAAGTACAGATGAATGATGACCTTAAACATATTTAGAAAGACACTTGAAGACTTTTTGTTTTGGTTTTTAAAAAAGACACTCAGTAATTTTTAAAGTCAGTCAGTTGCCCGATCTCAACCCAGTGCAGCATGATTTCCAGTTAGTGAAGACACAAGTGAAGGCAGAAAAGGCCAAAAGCAAGCAGCTACAGATGCTGGCTGCAGCAAAGGCCTTACGAAGCATCTCCATGGAGGAAACCTGGTTCTTGGTGATGTCAAGACTGAAGTCATCGATCACAAAGGATTTCATCCCAGTATCAAAAATCATGGATATATTTAGTTATGTCACAATTATGTTTTTTTTGTTGTTGTTTTAAAGGTTGTAATTCCTTATTGATAAATGCCATAGTTGTGTAAAACCATTAAATGAAAGCTCATTTTATTTCAAATCCATTCCTATTGCATAAAGACAAAAATCATAAAAACGTTGTCATTTTCCAAATATATATGGACAAAACTGTATATCCAAGTGAGCCTTTTAGAGGCTCATCTCGTCTTAAAGGTTTGGTGAAACACCCCCACCACACCGCCTCACCAAGTCTTCTGAAAGTCCCCTTTTCAAGACACTGCACTCCATCCAGGCCCTGCAGGCAACTCAGGCTGACAGGTCTTGAGCCAGATACTGGAGGTACAAAGCTGCAGTCATAATTGCCCCCTACTCATCTCTCAGACATAATCCTCAAATAGGTTTAGCCTTTTCTATCCACCTTTTTTTTTTTTTTGCTTGCATTTACACAAGGTATATATCAGTTTCTCTGTCTCCTGAGAATTTTGTAGGGACTGTGATGCTGTATCCTGAGCAAGTATGTTTTAACATGTGTATGAGGGTTCTGCTTTTTGCAGCATGGCTGCTAGAGCTCAAGACCTGAAGTGACAAAAGCCCCATGAACGTCTGACTCACATACAACTGTCAGTGTTCAATGGGCTGGATTAAGATGGAGCATAGAACCGAGCGCACCCTGACATGTTGACATGTTCTACTAAGTGCATTTCAAGGTGGATTTACCCTGTTTGCTCCATTGTGGTGCGACAGAAGAGACACAATTGCTAAATGGGACTGACTATTGTTGTGACGGAGGTGGTGGTGAACTTTAGTCCCACTGTCTGGAGTAGGACTGACACCAACTTCATTCTCAGGGTGAGTGAGGCTGCTGTGGATCTTGAGGAGGTTCAGGAGTTTCAGAGAGCTCTACCCTTAACCAAACAAACACAGTGGAATTTCTGTCATTGTTGGTGGAGAGGGTTGAGTGACAGGGCTGCATAGCAGAGCTGCCTGTCAGCAGAGACAACCCAGGGTCAGAGTGTGACCGTCCACTTGTGATACAGCTTCATATCAAAAATGAGTAATTTGAACAAGACTTAAGCGTATACCGTGTATGCTTAAAGTGATACAATCACCTAACAAGCAAACAAAAACCTTTGCTCAAAGCCATGATAGCAGGTTCTCTGTTATGACTCTTTCGGCTAAGCTAGCTGAAACTATCCTGAGCGTCAGTGCAGCCTGTAAACACTAGCATGGTATTGTTTTTCTTGCTTTAAGCTTAGCAGAGAGTTCATTTTGCCCATAACTTTTGATTACTTTTACTTTTTGTAACCAGTTGCATCTTCTCACAACAGGAATACAAATTTTGGGTTTGAAAGGAATCTGTAAGTCAATTAATTAAAAGACTGAAGACTCAATCAGCAGGTATTATTTCTTTAATAGTGACACTGTATTTCAGTATGTTATTACTTTACATATAAATTATTTATGACAAAGCTTTAATGGAAAATTACACTTCTCTATTTACAGCTACTGAATTTTGTGGCCAGGTGACATCAGGCCTGCACTCCCCAGTTTAGGGTTTTAGTGTAGGTCATCATTAGCTGGCCGACCTGAAAGTTGAACCCTGATCCCCCCCCACCTCTGACTCTGGAGCACAGCTGAGGCTAAAAGGTCAAATATTTGGTCTGGAGTGAATGATCAACAATGAACAGTAATCATTCAAGCTCGGCAGATATTTCATAAAACATACACCAAATGTTTCATTTTGTTCTACATGTGAGCAGCTGTATTCAGCATGAAAGAACTGATCAAGTGAGACACAGCAGACGGATAGTAGAGGGTAAAAAGCAAACAGACATCACAGTTAAAATGATGGTCTCAATGACTTCCCTCACGCTGCCTTGGGCCCACCCTGGGGTCTCTGAAGTGGCTCATTAAGCACAGGAACACAGAATGAGCTACCCTGGGCACCACTCTGTTGTATTGGTTGGCTGGTTCTGTCTGCCTGTCCTATCCCCCCTTCCCTACCCCGCCCAAACCACGGCCCCTGCCGTGCTGTGCTGCGGCATATGAGCCCTCTGTGCTCGAAGTGATAGAGTCAAGCTGTTCCTGCTGAGCGGAGGTCAGGGTCCTTCAGTCACCACCTCGGCCCTGAACAGAGCACACAGGAATCTCCCCATATCCCTCCCCAACTGGGGCTGGAACACAGCTCTCTCTCCTCAGGCCCAGGTCCAAACAAACCTGGTAGCTCACGCGCTCTCTCTTTTTCATCTCTCCATCTCCTGGCACGCTGTCACTCCCCTCATCGGAATCATTAATCAGACTGGGCAGATTAGACTTCAAATAAAAATAAACTACAGCCTCCTCCTACGTCCCTTAATTTTTGGAGCAACCCTCTTTTATTGACAGTCATCCTCCTCCCTTCTCATCTACTTAATAAACCCAAGATGTCTGATACAGGCAACAGGTTGAGCATTTGAGCACTTTGGCAAACTGTGGGGGTCCATTAATGCTTTATTGATATAAACAACTCACCTTATCTTAAAGGTTGATGACTCTTAAGGACTAACCTTCCATCCATGTAAATATACAACAGATAACCCTTATCAGTTTGGCACCAATAAAGCTAGTCTGCTCTCCAATAACAAGCAAATCACGTATCTTTAATAGGGATTAAAGGGATTAAATGTGCAACCTGAATGCATCCTGGTTTATGTTTTATACATTGACCTCCTCATCTTGTCTTCTATTCTTGGTTCACATAAAATGGCAGAACTGGTGGGCAACAGTGCCACCTTTGGGTGACACTGGGTAGTATAACTGTGATAAAACTCACAGTAGTGTTACTATCAAATACAGTACCGTACCATGTGTCTGGGATGTGGTATCCATACAGCTTTTGACAGCACATATTTGTAATCCCACTATATTCTTTCCCTGTGGATGGAGAAAGGCATGGGAGGAGAAGGAAAGGGACTGCTGGATTCTGCTGGGCCTTAAACAAGCTGGGGCTCCAAGTCTGGCACAGGTCTTTGCTGGCTGACTGACGGGAGCCCTGCCGACTATTTGTGTGTGTCCATGGGAAATGGAGCAGTGTCGCTGCGGCGACAGCCCTGGGGCCATCCATCAGTGTCATGGTAGAGGGAGGGGTGTATGGTATGTGTCACCTCCAAGACTAATGGACAGGAAGTACAGCCAGAGAAACAACAATATTTGCAGAATATATATTCAGAAGAACATTCGGACCCAGTCTGCATTTCTTTTGCGGATTCAATAGAATCCTGAATGTATGTCTCAAACCTGATTGATGAGCCTGTTTATTTAAGACGTCAGCTCTGTGCTGGGGCTCTCACTAACCAGATCTACAGCTCTATTTCAGGGGATACGCAATATGGGTGTACATTGGATAGTAATAGCCCTGGTTATCACATGACAGATCAGTGACATTAACCTGCACAGCCTAAGATGACCTGTATCACTACTCTGTGACGAGTCCCTCCTGCAGACAGGGGGTAGCAAAACAAATCCCATTAAACAGAGTGAAACTGGGAGACATAGAAATGGAGAGATAAAAGGCGGAGGAGCGGGATAAACCTAGGCTTACTTCTTTCTGCCATAACTTACTGACCCTGTGTGATTCACTGTGTGCTCAGAGGCCGAGGTGCTTAACCTCAGCAGCCAGTGACTGTGGCGTCCAAGCCAGAGCGCTTTGTGATGCTGATCTTGACCACCTCCTCAGCACAGGTTGGATGGATTCCTACTGTCTGCAATAGGTGAGAATATGTTGCTCCACATCTAAAACACACACACACACACAATAGAGGTCATTCATGTTTCTGTCACAAAATAAACCTGTGGCATCATTAGATTTTAATTTGTACTTTATCTCATTAAAACGATTATTTAAACAAAAGCTGATTGTACTGAAGACAGCATAAATAGGCCTCAGTAGGCCTGCAGGAGAACTGTGGAGGCCGTAGAAAACACAAAAATTATTCTTGTATTTTGAGTTCTGGCTCAAAACTCTCTAAAGTGGCCTGTTTAAAAAATAAATTAATAACTGAATGCATTAATGTAGATTAAATATGCACAGGCAAAAAATAAAATTCAAAACTATTGCAAATATAATGGATGGATAGGAAATAGCGGGTATAGATAATGGATGGATGGAACTATTGCAAATTCCAGAACCAAAGAGATCACTGAAAGGGTAAAGCACTTCAAAGTTACTTGAACAGTTTTAAAAATAAGACGTATGTAAAATAATTTACAATAAATCCCACATAAAAAAAAAAAAAGATACAGTAAATATAATAAAATTTTTTCAACTTACTGCAAGCCCATAGAAAAGCCCTGTGTGACCTCTCCAGCATTTGGACCAGTGAAGTGCAGACCCAGGATCTTCTGATTGCCACCACGCTCACATATCACCTGAGGAAATAAAAGCAACAAAATATATTAAATGCAATAAGAAACCAAAGACACCACATACTAATTCAAGCCAAGTAGCTGAAGTCAAGATATTGTTCCTTATCTTGATTACTCAACTGTTGCATAATTTAGACAAATTCATTTTCTGAGTCAGTGCAGAAGAGAAAGACTTCTTTCAAAAACAGAGGCACCATTCTTGGCTGTACGAGAGCATACACACCAGTGGGGAAAAAAACAGTCTCATTAAACGCATTACAAGGTAATAAAATAATTATGGGCTTACCTTTATGTAACACTGGCTTGCATCTCGCTCTGCAACAGTGAATTCTAGAGGCTTGTAGAAGGCATGGTAAACCTGTACAGACATAAACACAAACATCTCAATAACAGAAGTGGTAATAAAGAAATGTTAGTTTCATATCATGCGTTCTCATGATCGCTAAATGGTACTTCACTGTGACTTCACAAAACGCTGTTATGGATGAAGTTCAAAGGAAATGTGGAGAGATGCCGGCAGTGATTTTCGACAATGATTTGTTTGCCAGATAGAGTAAAAAAATAACATAAAAAAGAAGGGAAGAAGAATAAGAAATGTGACCACTGACAGAGGTGATGTAAGAAAATGCTGTAATGCCTAACATAAAGTTCATTGTCTTGTGCTGCAAAACGTTAGATTTCTTTTTTCAATTGGAATTTTTTTTTTTAATTTCAAAGAGAAACACTCAGTTGCAAAGCCTCATTAGCATGGACTTTTGGACTTTTAGACTTTTAGTTACCATCTGTCCAAACCTAAATAGCACAGTCAGAGCAGGCCTCTGATACTGATTGGGTTTCAAAGTCCTTACTGAGACGTGCGTGTAGTGTATTTTATTCTACGAGCGAACATGCCGACACAAGCTGTGAGGGCCATGCAGCTGTCGGGGGCTGGTCCTACATCTCCTCCTCAGATCTCAGCGAGCCTGTCATCACCCCATAGACACCTCAATCAGACCTCCTGCTCGCCTGTCACTCAAAGCCAGAAGCCCCAGCTCGCCGTCTCAACCATTTATCGACAGCCTCATGCAGGTGTTGGTAGCATCTGGCACATTGTGCACGTACACTAGCAGACAAATACAGAGCAATTTGCTGTTTCATTGTGTAAGCGTGTCAATGTTTGTGCTGCCATTGTGTAACATTGTTCTCTTCATGCAGGTTGATGGCAGTAACAAATCACTAACACGTCTGCATTTGAAGCACATCAGGCCTCCACATATAATCAGATTAGTTACCCATTGATTTACTTGCACATGATGTTGCAATAAGTGCGAGTTAAATTTGTTTAAAACTTAAAGAACAAACCTTTTATATATCTTAAATGACATTTTATGACGCTCTCTCCACTGCGTATGTCAGCTCATTGCACATGCCATCTATATTTGCATCCGCGCACACAATCTAAGTCTACCATTCATTCTATGGAAACATTTTAGATGATCAGTCTTTAGCTGGATTACAGCAATTGAGCCTACCTCGATGCCGTCTTTCCCATGCCTCTCCTCAGCCTCCTCCTCAGACAGACCAACGCAGCCATACTCAAGAGGAGTGAACACTGTTGTGGGTACCTGTCACATACAAATACAAATAGACCTATTTAATTCTTAGTTTTCTAAACAGCTCGAGACCTTGTTTAGTTCTAGAGACCCAAGTGATTACAGAGTTTTCAAATAGTCACATGTTTTTAGGTAAAGAATACTTCTACTTTTAAGTAGACATCCCTTCTAAATAAAAAAAGGACTCCCTTCATGTTACTGAATGTGACATATAGAAGTAATCATAAATTTTAAAACAGACCTATATGGTATGAAAAAATGTATCAAGCACACATTAAATAAACATACAAAAGTCCAACCTCACCCTTAATCTTGAAGGACGTAGCAACCATAATAAAGCCCTCATTAAAGCTCGCTGAAGGATGAATAAGTATACCAAGAACGATGAAGACTGATGATATTTTGGAAAATACTGGCATATTTCACTATGAATCATCTTAAGGAGAGGCTAGCACTAAGATGAAGGGTGGTGCAGAAGAGAGTCTAACCAAACAGCAGCAGAAATGGTCATAAATTTGTCCCAAATGAGGTATGAAACAATAAGCAGAGAAAGCCACACAGGCACAAGCTGTGGAGAGATTGAGAAAAGATATCACACTGTGTGTGTGTGTGTGTGTGTCTCACATTGTCATAGTTCATGAGCACATTGCTCTGACCAGCTAGCCTGTGGGCGAGGAGCTTTCCTGCTTTAATGGCTGTTGGGGTCAGTTCAGGACGTCCCTAAAACACAAAAAGATGACAATTTACTTCAAGCATCTACGTGTCCATAGGAAAATAAACTCTTTCCTTAACGCACATAGTAGTCTGCATGATATTTTCATTATGTGACGAAAAATGCAATGAGAATAAATCATTTCAGAGATCCATTAAAAGTCAACTAAATAACTTTTTTTCCCCAAAATGATTTCATAAACCAATAATAATACGTGCATCCTTTGAGGGAAGATTTATGACCTTTGAAGGAATTCATGGTGCCTGCATCAAACAGTCCCTCAGTCATTGCTTTCCTTCAAGCATGGAAATGACAAAATATATGTGTGTGTATATATATATATATATATATATATATATATATATATATATATATATATACACACTTATACATATA
>JBAMYA010000024.1:14643461-14661661 GCA_037176975.1 Arrhamphus sclerolepis | reverse complement strand
GTGTATATATATATATATATATATATATATATATATATATATATATATATATACACACTTATACATATACATATATATATATATATATATATTTATGTGTGTGTGTGTTTAGTCTTACTAGTTCTAAACAGCCCAAATGTATTCTACAAAGCAAACTGTGATTATTATATTTACAATTACTTATTTCTTTCTTTAAAAATGCATAGGATACGGTTGGATGGAGAAGCGTGATTGGCTGTGGTGACCCCTGAAGGGAACACCCAAAAGGAAAAAAGAAGATGCCTGGGGTTCTTATCGACTGCAAAGAAATGAGTCAAACAAACATGAAATGCAAGAGAAAAAAATACTGATGCTACTTAAAACAGTTGTAATGATGTGCTATAATCTGGAGATACTTTCACAAATGTCAATTAAAACTCTACTGTCCAAAAGAAGCCATATGTTAATCTTGTCCAGAGGTGGCATGAATGTCTATGGTTTTAAAAGTATCTTGTATGGACCATCAAATTGGAATCATCTCTGTTGTAAGACAAATCAGCATACCGGATCTTTTTTGGGAAGAATTGGATGATGTGTGCTCCAGACCAAAAATACAACTATTTAGACTGTTGTCAGCATTAAGACAAAAAAGCCAGCCAGTGATGGTATGGAGTAGTGCCGTTAGCAAAGGTCATTCAAACTTTTGCAATGGCAGCATTCTTGCACTTTACGGAGGTTTTGCTGAGGATGCCGAGGGTGCAGGTACTGGACAGGCTTGCCTTTATCCCTGACCTGCCCCCAATAAAAAGCGAGTGCAGAATTTGGAAATGAAAAATGTGACATAATTGACCTTGCACCGTGTTTTCAGAAAGAATAGGACAAGATAACAACTGAAAAACCTTATTATCAAAACAAAAGAAAAAATGTTTTGAATAAATTAAAAAAAATAATTTCTGTGTAAATTGAGATAACTTGTTTGGTATACTGGCACTCTACAAGTTAACTGAAGTGAACTGAATTAAAATCGCAGACTTGATGAGAATTCATTAATCTTTGATAAGCTTGCTACCACTTCAAACACCTGAATAGACAGCATTTACATCTATAGCGTAGCTTAACTAAATTCTGTCATGTTAAGAGACTGTAAAGTACGTGCCTTGCAATATTTTGTTTAATTTAAATAATAAAAGGTGACTGAAACAGTAGAAATGGAGGGTTTAGTAGTTTTGTAAAATATAAGTATAAAACCATTCTGGAGTAAAGAAAAAAAAGGAAATTTTAAATAATTTGGTCACTGGTCAATTCATTTTCTAAACATCTAAGTGAACACAATTTCAGAACAGAAAACATAAAATTAAACGCAGACAACAAGATGAACCAGGCAGTGAGTCTCCTGTAGTAAAAAACGTCTGCATTTGTCTGTTGGCATAAACACAAGAGGCAATTTCTTTGCTATGGAGACACACACAGCTGAACTATGCAGGAAACAGTAGAGCTGCAGGGCAATTCTAAAGACATGACTTCAACTTGTTAAATTACCACAGCACATCCTGTTGTCTAAAACATCTCCTTCTCCTCTGCATGTATGTGGATGTGTGCTCTGGCATTCCAGTAACTGTTTACATGCCAGAAAGCAAGCACCAATCTAATGCATTTTCTTGGTCCACTTTTCTGAGATTTAAAAAACAAAAAGTACTTGACAAATTGAGTAGAATATCAACCCTCCACAACCTTCGCCGTTATTGTGAAAAGTAGCAACTCATCAAAGTAAGACGTCAATCCAAAGAATGTCAATGCGTGTGTGGTTGAGTACGTGAAACCTGGGAGGCAGAGAGGAAGCTCACAGCTGGCTGTAGCGCAAAAACAATACTCACAGCTCATGCAGCGGGCTTAACTTGTTTTAACACGGAGCCAGATCCATGACTGTACGAAGGCAGCATAGTGCCGCTTCAGCTGATCTTCATTATAAGAAATAAATAGATTACCGACTAAATTAACTAATTGATCAAACTTTTTTCCATGAAAAATTTCATTAAATCCTGCAGGAAGTTACAAATTAAAAATGGGGAGAATGGCTATAAAGGAACAAGAATAATGTGTTGCATATTCATGGTTATTTACCTTGTGATGATTATCAGGTGGAAGATAGTCTGTTCACAAAATTTTGTTTGACTGAGGATCTACAGAATCTTATGTGTGGGCCTAAGCTATTGTTAATAATAATATTGTATTATGTCTGTTTATTTCATAACAAAATCTCTATTTGTATAGTTTTCTGAACAATTTAGAAACATTTTCACTGTTAAACAGTTGCTTACTGCCCTGTGTGCCAAAACAGAGTAAGATTTTTCTTGTAAGATTTATTTATTTATTTTGGGGGTGGGGGGCCTACCCCAGATGGATTTAAATCCGAGGACTCTATGATTACAAAATGGGAAACCTAATGACAGAAAATGTAGTTAAAAAACATTCTGGACAGTTCTTTTATATGCTGGAATCTAAGTTATCCATGTCAGTCATTTTATCTTTGTTTTTTTTCTTTTGTTACAATTTGGCAAATCTTTGTGACAACAATGAAACCAGATTACACATTATGACTACATCAGGATTAAACTGAGCAGGATAAATATTTACAGTTCACACGTAGAACAGGAGAGAAAAAAATAAAATATAATAATAATAATAATAATAATAATAAAAAAAAATAAATGAAGGTTTGTTTACATTTGAGCCAACACATACCTTGGCCAGCTGTTTCAAATATGAAAAGCATTAACAATCACTGGGATATGTGAGGACTTCCCGTAACTTTGGCATAGTGTTGAGTTTGAAGCCTAAATTAAGACATATAATTATATAGTGCTTTTCCACTTGTGACTGTTATCAAGGCTGTTTCTGCTGTCAATCATTGCCTACCTCGCTGATGTCACCGACAGCATAGATGCCTGGCACTGAAGTAGATTCATCAGCGCCTACAACTATTTTCCCCGTCTCCTTGTTGAGTTGAACGCCGAGCTTGTCGAGACCCAGGGCTTCAGTTTCAGGAGCTCTCCCTGAGGTTAACAGGAAGAAACAAGTAAGAGTCAATATAATGGTACTATTGTGATGGGAGCTGTGGAAAAAGAGACAAATCAGTGTGTTCAGAGGATATTTCGCTTACATGATGCTTAATAGCATCATGTGGAGCAAGAATTTCAAGAGATATCAAAAGGCTTGACTTTACAAAAAATACAAGCGGTTGTACGGGTGCAAAACTCTAATTGACCTTTGAGAGGATTTGATTTTATACAGAACCATAAATGAGCCGGGTCCTGCTCAAGGTTTCTTCACAAGAGGGAGCTTTTTCTCGCCACTGTCAGGCTTTGCTCAGGGCCATGCTCTCGGTTTCTCAGATGCGCCTAGAGACAACTTTGTCGTAAATAGACATGATATTAAAACTGAATTTAACTGAAAATGTTAAAATTTTCTGCCAGACAAGCCACACATTGAATGATTTCATTAAAACATAGGCTCAGTGCGGCAACCCATTCTATCGACCATATTTCTCTAATTCACCATCAGATGAAGGCTTGCTTGATTTCAGAAGCTTGTATAAAAGCTTTCAGTGAACTACTTCTAATATTTGAGGGCTTTTTCTTCTTTTCACATTAAAGACAAGTCTGTGCTGTGGTAAACATGTCTGGTTGAAAAATGTCTGAGTGAACACATCAATACTCACTTAGATCAACTGCCAGTGAATCAATATTCAGGACAAATATTGAATAAAATCAGCATTATGTGGCAAAAATAAATAAATAAATGAATAACTAAATAAATAAATAAATAAATAAATACAATGCTAAACTGAATATCGCTCTGATGGGGGCTGGATAGACATTAACGCAGATTTTTAAAATACAATTGAAGGTAAAATAAATAAATAAATAAAAATACTGAACAGCAACATCTGGCCATCAGCGATGGAGCAGCAGCTGATGAGCAGCTGGGAATGGGTATCCCACCAACCTCACGGGAGATCCCAAGGTGCGAATTCTGACGCTTCCTGGGGGACGGCTGACTGATGCTGTCGACACCGAGTCTCCACAGTGATGGTGCTAAGACCACCCCCCACCCTCCCCACCTCAACACAGCTCCTCACAACCAGCCTGAGTAGTATAATAAACAGCTAGCACTGAGGTACCCATGTAGATGCTATCGGACAGCAAAAACAACAAACCCCCGAGACCCTTCTTCCTGACTGGAGCCAAAGAACAACGTCCTCCCCCTCTTCTCAGACTAAGGAGGAGGCTGCAGGGAACTGTCTGGCCCTCCGCAGCGTGTGTGGCTCAATGGGATAGAGCACAGAATGAGGAAAGAGGGGAAGAAAGGGAACCTTGACCAATTCCCCAAAGCAGGACTTTTAAATATTTTCCTGTCTTGTAAGACCAAAACACCGCAATACATGCCATTCTCTAGATGGTCTCTTTTAGCGGGGAAACTGTGAAACTTCTTTGTTGTTTTCACAATTAATTAAATTTGTTCTTCTCTAGTACTTTTGATACACTCACCAACAACTGTCAGTTTTAAGCATATAAGCCGTGCATGAAGAAGACTTCAGGTAATTCATAATTTATTCATGTATATGTGAAAACACACACGTATACATGAATTCACATCTATTTATGAATGTTGAAATGCACTTTCAGCTTGAGAGGTAAAAAAGAATAAAAAAAAGCCTTGTGACTTCAATTTTCCTTTTTGTGCATCAACTTTATTTGTTAATAAATAATTTTTAAAAAATTATAAAGCATTCTGATTTGGTAATGTTTTATTTAGTTTTAATTGTAGAGCTTGCTTCTAATAATGATCTAATCTCCTACATTTTTTTTGTAAAATTATATCACAACATGAGGTATTCTACAAATATAAGCACAGTCCAAACTAAAAGACTTTCTTTAAACTTATCCGGTCTTCTTGTCTGACGCTTCAATCGCTGCAGCAGAGAGAAGCCCATTGTACTGTTAGGACACAACAACTGTGAGCGAGCTGATAAGAGACTCAGCTAGAGTATGGACGCACTCACAAAAGTGACGAAGCGGCCCAATCTGAACAAATCCTGTTGTGATATTGAGAGGAAGCCTCTGGACCGCTTTGCTAAACAGCCACAACAACTCCAGAAGTTAAAATGGCAGCTTATCTGATGAAACCAATGAATGCGGACAAAATGGAGCGCAATGTGGCAGAAGCTTGTTATTGTTCAAGGATCGTGCAGACTGCCAAAAACTGACTAAAGTCTTTCATTTCAAGCCAAAAAAGATTTTAAGATACAAATTGATAGTCGGATGAAGAAAGGGAAAAAATGTTGCATATACAGCATTGTAAGAAAATTCACAGGCATGAGAAAAGATGAAAAGATTGAAAAAACAATTCTATGGTGAATTTAGTGTGTTAGTAGGATATGGTTGCAAATGAGATGCATCACAATTTTATCCTGTGATCATTACCAACCCCTCTTCTGCTTTCTGTAGTTAAATCACATAGGCATCTTTCTACTTATTTTTAGAATCAACTGTTGAGTGAAAGGAACCTGGAAAGGGCACACAATGTTCCTTAAGGTACCATCCATTTTCACTCAGTCTATTTATGCATTTCTCACTGGTATCACTTTTTTTAAGAACGATGTCACACCAATCAGACTTTGGCAAAAGAATAACCAAAATGTATTGATGACCGTGGAGTTGCTTATACTGCTAATACAGATTGTCAAATTTAATCTAATCAAACCCCCATAGTCCTGCTGAGGCTCAGCAGCTGAATTTTGTAACTGCAACATGCAAATAATCTTGATATGGAAGATGCAAAAACATCCAGTGTTCAACGCAACAATACAAAAGTCCCACTGATTCGGAAGGTGCTGATTTAGAGAGAAGGGCAGAACTAAACAGGGATGAATGTCAACGTGATGAACCTCACAAGAAATTCCAGGATGAAGGTGAAGGTCTGCAAAGCCCCAGAGGAGTGTGAGTTCTGTCCCCTAACACATCATTTTCTGTGGTACTCTGATAGCCCCTGTTGAACTAGATGTGGGGCTCATTTAATAAAGAATTAGATCTATCTAATGTACCCCTCAATTAATCCCTGTCCCAAAACATTTCACTCCACTACACCACACATCCATCTGGACGTGCAGGTTGGTGCCAGGTTGGACCACCTTAAGACTTTGGTCCATAATAACACTGATATGATAGAATCATACAGTTACTGCAGATTTGTTGGCTGCACATCCATGATGCGAATATCCCATTCCACCACATCTCAAAGGTGCGACATTGGATTGAGAACTGGTGAAAGTGGAGGCAACTGGAGTACAGTGAACTCACTGTCATGTTCAAGAAACCAGTTTGAGAAGACTGGAGATTTGTGACCATTAAATCACCAACACCCACCTGAACTGTTGATACAAGGCAGGATGATTCCATGCTTTAATTTTTTTAACACCAAATTCTGACCATACCGTCTAAATATTGCAGCAGAAAGCAAAACAGAGACTTCATAACAGTTGACCATAAACCAGCACATGATGTCATAGTGGCTTATTTTAAATACAGTCTATGGGGCTGACTGGTTTATGGAAATAGTCTCAAGTGGCCATTTGAGGAAATTTTGACACTTCCACACAAACTTAATTCTTTTGTAGCCCTGAAGGTTGCCACTAGTATAAAAGACAGGTCAAATGTTATTTTTAAAAAAAAGGAAATGTTTGAAAATGACATCCTTGAGTACTACAGACAGCAGTAAGGGAAAAGACTAATGTGGTCACTGTAAGTATGCAGACAGGAAACTTGGAAATGTTCTGTTTCCTGCTCTGTTTCTACAGCCACACCTGGACAGGGGAGCGGCCATGAGGTCAGGAAGGAGCAGGGGAAAGGTGGGGGGAGTCAGAGCCATGGAGAAGGATGTGGTACACAGTGGTGATGCTGTCCCTAGTCTCCTCTGGCCTTTAATAACTCCACAGAGGCCTGGAACCCCCCTTGGCCTCTAGTGTAAGGCCACAGTAAAGGGAAGTGGCCTTGTACTCATAACTCCTGCATCTACACATCAAAGACCAGAGGCTACATTGTTGCTGCTTCTCACTAAATTGTATGGGAACAAAAGTCATTTTAAATACATGTGGACCTCACAAAGGTTTAACAAGTGGTACCAGCACAGAAGAAACTACTGTAGGTACGTTCTAGAAGCTTTATATGCAGAAGTTTAAAATTGTGCTTTTTGTGATTTTTGATCAAAGCAAACTTAAGTTTAAACAAAGAGACTAAAAACAAAACAAAGTATTTGTATGTTTGATGCACTATAAATTGAGAAATAAACTGTTTTTTTTTCTAATTTCCAAAGAAAAAGTCTTTTCTCACAAATAGGATGCAGCAGCTCCCAAAGAAGAAAAACATTCTGCTGTCTCAAGCAGAGATAATTAGGGAATTCAGGGTCCCAAACATCCATATTGTTGTCACACGCACTGGGCAAAGGGACCCCTGTGTGCCTTACATACTCACTTTCATCTCAAGCTCAAAGATTTTTGGATGAGTCCTTGACTTTGAAAGTACAAAATAAAGCAGCATCTCATGAATGTTCCTTCCGTTGTTATGCATATGCATAGTGAAAAAAATGAGAAATTAAATGATAGACTAATTGAGACACAAAATGATTTGAGGCCTGCGGGCAGGGATGGCAGTGACAGATGTGAGGTTGGTTTCCGCAAGGCTGGCATGGACAGGAAAGCGAAGGGAGAGAGAACAAAGAGGGGAATGTGGTGACCTGTGCCTGGGTGCATCCTGCTCTGTCATGATTTCTCCAACCAGCAAAAGGTGATTAACATTTCCCCCTGGCCATTCTCATCACTCAAGCTTTATTACTTTGTTTTCAGCCTTGATTCGTCTCTGATCTGCTGACACTGCACTCTACTGAGGACGACAGCAAAACTAGCTGCAAGGACTACTTTTTTCTTCACAATTTTTTTTTTCCATTTGTGAAAAGGTTGCTTCATATTTAAAATGTAAAATCAATAAATATTTTTTGAACTGGACGTGTAATAGCTGTTAAATCTTTTCAGAGAAGTTGTACCAAGGTAATAAGTCAATATCAGTAAGTGAAGTGCTGAATCACTGAGGATGGATTCAGATTAAGTCGCAAACTCACCAAAGAAAAGTCAACCATCCAGTTCATTAGGACAAATTCAAATGAAGTCTCAGTTCAACAGAGAGAAGTCAGTGTAAAGCCACTGAATAAAAAACTAAAGTGTGATAGTAACTATATCACACTTTTTTATTTGTCAACTTTATCAACTATCAACAATTAAATTGTTCTAAAACTGCAGACCTTCACCTAGCTCTGGATTTAATCGGGTTCTTTCATATCAAAGTTGTTGGGTTTTTGCTTTTACTGTAAATGACATAATGAACTTTGTCTGTTTGAAATGACCTACATGAAGTCACACATACAAACTCACCAACTGCCCATAACACAGAATCGTAGGTCTCTTTGTGCTCGCTGCCCGTCTGGGTGTCAGTCCATGTCACCTGTAGGGCTCCTGAAGAGAGTCTGTCCACTCTTTTTGGGACAGACGTCCACAGAAACTTGGTCCCGTACGCTTCCATGTAGTCTGTCACTAGACCTGCAATTTGCTGCATGCAATGAAACAGAATGTTAACCTTCAGAAGCTTCACAGAAATGACTCCTAGACCTGATGTCCAGAATATGTGCATGGGGAGAACACTACCTGATCGAAACCCCGGAGGGCAATGCTGCGAACCATCACTGTGGTATCCAAACCAATGCCTGTGAGGAAGCCCGCGCACTCAAGAGCCACGTCTGTGTCACATGAAGTAAAGGATTACAGCCCTTTTGTTTGATCACATCTGAAAACTGGCCATGACATGAAAGTATTCCATATTCATTTATTTAAACATGTTTAAATAAATGAATCACATAAAGCCGTTCAAACGTTCTATGATATTGCACATACAACACCACATGATTAAAACAAAGGGGGAAGTGTTACTTTTATATCATGAGTAAAAACTGTACAGTTTTGCTGCAGAGTGGCTGTAGGTTCATTTACAGCCCCCCAGGCAGACAAAGGATACAACTGGCTCCAACAACAAGTCTGCAAAACACAAAAAAAGGAGAAGTACTTAGGAGAGCCCACTAAACAATAAGATACATGTCACCATATGTTCAGTGCGCTTTAGCCAGATAAAACAAAGCAAATCCAAAGACAAAAATGTTTACTTTAACTGCCAGAATTAGAGAGGTGATGAATTACAAAACCTCATAAGCTCCATAGTGAGGAGGTGTGAAAAAAATGTAGAAAATGAAGACAGCAAAAACTATGCATTTATGTGTGTGGTCCTTGTGAATCACTCTTTCCAAGTAACCTATCTATCTAAGCTATAAGATCTGTCCCACTGAGGAGGGCTAATTGCTAGCGTTCAGGCTAATCCCTGCGGATGGGGTGTGCCACGTTCGGGTCTCAAGTCCACACGTCAGGCCGCTGAGTGACGCCCGTGACCTGCACGGATCCACACCCCTTTCTCCCTTGTTTTTACTTCTCCAAAGCAGACCTTCTTCCCTTAAGGTTTGCACCAGATGACAGCTCTGATCGCCTGCAGCACATCCTGCCCTTGTCCATACTAACGCTAACTGCTAAAAGCCCCAGTGCGCATTTTCCCCATGTCTGCTGCACTTATCAAGTATTGTGAAGTGGCTTAAAAAGATTAGGCCAAGAGCTTTAGCTCAATTCCATGCTTTCATCACTTACAAACTGTCTCCTTCCCCCAAACCCTGTTTCAGCCCCGCTGCATTTCAGCTCCATTTTACCCTGGTCTGTACAGCAGTGACACATTTTTCCAAATTAGAAATAATGCCGTTTGGAGGTTTTACAAGTATGCTGACATCTCCATCTTTTCAATTCAACCAAATCAAGGAAACTTGTTAACCAGTCAGAAGATAAAAGGGAAAGTCAAAACGATGAATGTGGAATTAAAATGTCAGAGTAAGATAAAGCCAGGCTATTGAGTTTATACACGAGGATATTTCTCACACTACTAGACTCCCAATTAAAGTAACAAGTTGGATTGGGAACCATGCAGTTAACAGATACATTCTAAACCTCTTGAGTCTTGTTTCCTGACAGCAGAGAGGCAGCATGTGGTTGGGAACTGTGGCCTTACTGGTGCCGCAACTGCTGAGGGAGGAAGTCAGCTATTACTCATGTGTAAGCGCAGGCTAACCTTGACCAGCCTTTCAAAGGCCTGGGCATTGATATGCACAAGACTCTGATGAGCCTATAATTTTGTTGCAAAAAAAACAATGAAAGTCTGAGTCTCAATGAGTCTGTATAACATTTTTTTTCCCATAAAAGAAAGACTTAATTTTTGCTCTCGTCTGATGCAATGTGGCAATCATGTAAATGTGACATATACAGAACCTCAAAAACACATCTGTCCTAGTCCATGACATTTGACAGTTGTATCAAAATTCTTCCCAAAAATTTTATTTAACTCTTTCATTTTTTTGAAAATGAAACAACACTTTTTTTGAAAATGTCGTTTCTTACCGGAGGTAAATTACTGAAAGAATTCCATGTAATCAGTGCAAACCTTGTACTGGATACATTGTTGCATAACATTACATAAAGACAAAATGATCTTCTTAAGTCTACAGAGGATTTAGTCAACCCTTTAGTTGTTACTTTTAAAACCATTTCATATCTTTTAAAAGTCCAGGTTCTACAATTTTGTACAGTAAAGATAAATGTTTCCTAAATCGGAAAACCGTTTCCCCAATTTTGCTGCGTTTCTTTTTTTGGACAACATAAACTGTAGTTTCATCAAAGTGCACTGATTAGTTACCACTGATTATAAAAATGTTGTAAAACACACATACACATACAAAAGACGCCCAAACAAAAACTAGTTCTACTAGTAGTTCTGCTCAGTTCTACTCTGTGTTGTTTTATAAATACCTCAGGACATTATGTAAACTTTTGAAAAAAGAAAGAAAAAAAAAAAAAAAGAAAAAAAAAAAAAAAAAAGATATGTTTCCTTTAATAATAACTGTAAAATTGTTTTGTTTTTTAATTGGGAGGGAATCACTAGGTTTCATCAAGATCATTCTGTTCAATCACTTTGTTCTCCAGAACAATTATTTGCAAATGTTTAATTAACCACAAGGTGGTAGTAATGCACCAAGCCCTTTGCCAACCTTCATGAAAAACATTTAAAAAAAAAAAAAACAACAGTTCACCACCATGCTCTCGAAAAAACACCTTTGACGTTGTAATTACAGAGAAACTTGCAAAGTCAAAGACAGCAGTTTTCCAAACAAAATGTGTGTCAAACAAAACAAAAATCAAGTGTCAAAGTGTGCAATACAACGTGACTATACTGTAGAACTACAGCTTTATTTCATGTCAAAAAGACAATAAAGCAGGGCGTACTTTAAGATTGGAAAATGATCTGCATGAAAAGTACTTTTCCAATAGTCCTTTGGTTCTTCCCATTCTGATATAGACTTGGAAAATGGGGAGTTTAAAGAAATTCATGCTTTTCAAGACTGCCAGAATACAAAGTGTGGCCAGGTGAGATGTCATATGTGCGATGAAGGTTTATGCAGAACAATCTTATTGTTTTACCACTGATGTTTTTCTGAAACAATAGATCGTGGTACGCAGTTTTAGTCAGTATGAATTGTGTTCATATATGTTTGTTTTGTTTTCCTCTTTAAGGGCATATAAATCACAGTGAAGAGTTAAATCCATTCAAAGTCTTAAATAATCCATTGCTTAATGGTCCCATTGCACTGACCATACCTCATACAACTACACTAGCATGTTCTTAGTGTTTCCTCTTGACGGCAGCTAATTGTGGACTTCAGCCCTGAGGTCAAGTCTGTCATTTAGGTGTGTACTTGTAGGTTTATTAGACACCCATCTCTCACCTCTAACCCGGTGGTATACCTGCTCTGTCCTCACAGACACAGTGTCTGTAGACCTGTTGGACCTCATCTTCATTCTTGATGGTTTGACATTACATCACCAAGCTATGGCTTTTAGTTTTGTTTACCTAAAGAGGAAGCTGATGCAAATCCATCTCTACCAGGAGGAAGACTTATGTTCAGTCATTAGCTGCATCTGGCTGCTTCTGACTCTCTTGTGTAATTACATTTTCATACACCCCTTCAGCAGTTTGGTTAGTTTTTAATAACTAAACAATGACAGTGTTATAAGCATTGTTGTGTATCTGAGGTTATACTCTCTTTTTTTATGGTGTCCCAATATGTAAAATCAGCAATCTGAAAGGCAGTTTTTGCTTTCATATTTATTTAGTAAAGTCTAAACGAAGATATCACGATATCTATCAGTAAACTGAACCTCAAGAGAAAATGGTTTATGCAGGAAACAAGGACACACGTTGTACACAGGCCCTAATACCCAGAGATGATGGAAAAAGAAAAGATAATGTACTAGAATTACGTGAGTTTGAGGACCTGTTTTTTTCTTGGTTAGTGACACACACATAAAAGGTTTAGGCACCACTGATCCACGGTTGTTCTTATTGTGCGTGCATGCAGGACTGTGTACCAATAGATGGATACATATAGGAAGAAGCACGTTTTGCATGCACACAACAAATCATGTGAGTGGGAAAATCCATTTGGCCATAAAACATTTCTGGGTTTGCAGGGAGGCTCATCCACATCCTGCGGAGTATCACGTCCTGCCACATACTGAAAGATTTGCTTCAAACATTTCTCTCATCACTAATATACAATATAACATGAATATCCTCAAATAAATCATTTTGTATCATTTGATCTACATTGCAGAAATTTTAAAGTTTATCTCATATATACAGAAATATATAGAAGGTTTTATATTTTAGCACCTATTTCATTGTGGTTTTAATATACCTTTAATGAACACACACACACACACACACACACATATATATATATATGTATCTTAATATATTGCCACCACATGCTCAAAATTCTAGATCTATGTCATAGCTATTTGACTGAGATAATAAATTGATTAAAATGAGATAATTAGACTGATGCATACAGTATCTATTATCTGTTAAAAACAGGGGGATTCATTATCAGCCAAACCTATACAAACACTAACCTACACATTATTAAAATCAGTGCAAACAACCTAAATTCACAAAAAAACAAAAGGCTAAATATTAAAAGGATTACATCCGTTTATCTATCACCATGAAGCAAACAACCTCTGCAGCCCAGGTATACCACAACTACGAGTCACCATCTGCGTGATGTGCCAAGAGGAAACGTCAGGGAAGGACCAATTAACCAAGTGATGACAGGAGCTAAAAGGCTGGATTAAAGGGCTTGTTCTGTAAAGGTCAGGATGCACACTGCTAATCTGAATCATGAGGCGAGGACAGGCTGACAGGAAGGGAGAAAAACAAACTGCATGTATATGATGAATGATCACTGTGCGTGTCAGTGACATGTACGTGTGAGCAAGCAGGTTAGTGCGACATTAATTCTCCTAAGGCTGGAGGTCCCGTTTCCCTTGTAGTGCAATGTACAGAGAACAAAGCTAACAGTTCCACAATCATGGGTCATGGTATTGTTTGGGGACTGAAACAATAACCTATTTTTATATTGTAATATAAAATAAACAACAGAGAGCACTGCCCAATTTAAAATCTGAACCTGAATATAATTATTTAATTAAATGTATTTTATTGGAATTTATTTAATTGAGTATAGTTAAGTAAGAGGGTGTTCCTCACGTTTTTCCAGGAGACTTCTTCAGCCAGAATATGTCGTCACTGGTAATGCCATAATCTGTAGCTCCAGGTGCCTGAAATAACAGTTAAAGTTGTGAACAACACTATCAATTTATACATCAACAAATTTATTCACAACAGGGAGCAGTTTCCCCTCTAAAGTCTGCTCTCTTTTTTTATTTGGCATGTTAAGGCTAGTGCCGGTGTTATAGTCACTCATCTGGGTCTACTGAATAACCGACCAAACATCAACTCAACATGCTGGCAGATACAAACGTGTGGGAGGATAACAATGAGATTCACATTTGTGGGGTACTTGGGCCGTCCACCTGTGGCGATCACAATGTTCTTTGCAGTCAGGATTGTCTGTGAGAGAGGAGAGGTTAATGTGAACTATCATTCAAAAAAAACAAAACAAGGAAATGTCAGATAAAACCAAGTCTGTCTCCACTTTATTCTGTTACAGTGATGAAAGAAAAACTATAAAATCAGCTGCACAAGTGGTCAGCAGTTTAAGACACATGGGTCTAAATTCAATAAGAAACAGAAAATAATATAAATGTACCTAAATGCAGATTTAAAAGGAAAAAAAGAAGAGTAGAAGCAAAATGAACATCTTTAATATGAATGAATATAAATATCCTACAGAGATAGAGCATTCCTGAAACACAAGCTGGCAGGGGGGCTTCAATTCCTTCTGTACCTTTGTGTGCCATAAAAGGTGGTGCACAAAAAAAAAAACTTACATGATGCAAATCAAAGTTATTTTAACTTAATTTATTTCAACACAAAAATAAGGGACAACGCTGGAGGCTAGAGTGAAAATGAATTAAGCTGACTGAGCCTGTACACGCAGCGATCAAAGTTGTCGGGATCTGTGTTGTCACAGCATGTAACTACATTTCTGCACATATGCATGAGGCTACAAGGAAACTTTGGCATCAAATAAAACATAGAAATTGCATTATTGATACATTCAATCATGCTTTGGTGCAGTTATAGGCTGGTGACCTGACCTGACCTGAATGCACGCTGCTTCTTGTCCAGTTTGTGCTGAGCATTTTCAGCCCCCGTGACCCCCTCCAGGATAACGTACAGATAGTTAATGGGTGGGTGGATGGATGGAAAACACTTTACAAAACATGTTTTGTAAAGTATACTTTGACTGTGATCTCAGGAACTTGTACCTAAAGTCGGCTTAAATGAGTACATTGTTAATATCATTAAGAAGCCTACCTCTTTTCCTGCTTTAGAAAGCCCTCTAACTGTGTGTTCATCCACCAGACTTCCTTTAAGGTTCAGATATTTCACCTTCCTGTACAACAGAAAACAACAGATCACTAATAGTGGGTAAGAACTTTCATATTAATTACTCCCAGTCTCCTCTCAGTAACATCCTCCATCCATTCTCTACATTTTGTTTTTCAATCTTCTGAAATCCTCCAGGTGGAGGCTGTCACATGTTGCCATAGGAGATGGTGATCCTGTGAATTTAATTAATAATTGTGTTTTGCATGTTTTATCTCTCTCTTTATTTTACCAGAAGAGGCATGAGGTTGGTTTTGGATAAAACATATACATAAATCAAAAAGGGAGAAATTGGTTATGCCAAAAGAAATGTTTCAACCATTTCTGTGTACAGTAATATGATTAAATTCAGCCTCCATTCAATCTATGAAACAAAATTTTAGACCTTTTTGGGAATTCATTTAAAATGTCAAGTTGACAAGTACTGTTATTCTGTGCAGACTGTGATTTGAAACCAGATTTTTTTTTTTTCAAAATTCCTCTGAATACATTAGTGGTAGTTAAACATGTGGTTGATAGGTACAACTCAAATCAAGAAAAACTTCTAACATTATTATATTTGACAATTACATAATAATATCCACCCTGATTTATCATATTTCAATTTATCTAATTGAAATCTGTTTGGCTTTGTGGTCAACATCATTTGTGGCTCAATGTTATACGAAAAAAGGAGACATTAAACATTTATTAACATTCTGCAATCATACAGTCATTGGATTAAAAAAAAAACATTATTTCAGACTCTTCCAAACAGAGGTTAACACCTGTTCGCCCTCTAGCCAGCTTGTCTACCAACAGAGATGGCTGATGATTAATCCTGCAGCTGTGTAATGTGTATGACAGAAATGTTCAGCCTTCTGCAACACCGTGGCATGAACAAAGGGAGAAAAACAGAATGTTTCGATGAACATATCGTCAAATATGTTCAGGTACTTCATAAGAGTGATGGTGCGAATAGGTGTGGCTTCATTTTTAGGTGTGATTATAGACAGTAAACTTAGTTGGAAAACACATGTTACAAATAGAAGGTGGCAAAATCTGACAGAAAAAAAACTTAGTAAATATAATGACTGCAAAAGCCAAAAAAGGGAATTAAAGTGTAAAATTATCAATGACTATCATGTAAATTCTGTGTACATATGTAGAGATGTATGCATATGTATGTAAAAATGTCTGAAGTTCTTATACATATGTTGCTTTAAGAGATGTGTTTGTTTGTTTTTTAACAGATGTTGGTTGAATAGGATATGCAAAAATAAGCATTTGTTTCAGCCTTTTCCTTTTTGGTTATGTATTTTTGGCTATATATTATGATATGTATATATCAGTTATTTATCATGATTTGTCATTTGTCGACGTTGACCTTCATTTTCATGTTTAAAATGACACTAAATGTGCATTCTTCAGCAAAAAAAAAAAAAAGAAAAAAAAAAAAGGATATCAATTACAAAGAAAGAATGTGCTGTCACTTACTTGTCCTGAAGCTGGACTCTGTGACCCCAGTTCAAAGATCTGACATGGTTTTGAACAGCTTCTGCCATGGTGGTCCTGGAAAACAGACCTGAGGTTGCATTATACAAGTATCACACCGCTGTATTTAAAGCTTTTAAGGGGAAAAAACAAACAAAAAAACTAACTAAACCGATATCAAAACGGTCACATCTCATCCAGCGGCTGCATTGTCTAACTGCAGTTACATCACCAGATGGTGCTGTTTAGCTACTACATCCACCAAGCATTTCAGCTTTTCACAGCTGCTCACATTGGTCAAACTTGCCTTTGACTTACCAGTCATGACTGACCGTCCCTGATATCTGCCAGCCATACTTTTTCGCGTCTTTGACTGCTGTACCAAGAAGAGCAGCCTGATGCATGAGCTTTTTAGGAATGCAACCGACATTGACACATGTACCTCCAAGACCCCATTTTGTGCCTGTTGGAAAGGGCATTTTGCAGTTGACTTAGAAACTATATTTTTAAATCTATAACCTATGGGAATAATAAAAAGTTTTACCTTTTGCAGAAGGCTCCACATAATCTAATACGGCAACTTTCTGTCCCAACTGCGCAGCTGTGTGGACAAGTGTAGACTAAAAGTTAATTTGTTATCAGACAGAAAACCGCGTGTAAAGCTCAATGACCTCACCTTCTTTTGAGCATGCAAGGCCACCTGAACCACCACCGACAACCACCAGGTCATAGTCATACTTCCCTGTGAGACAATACAGAACAATGAAGACTAGTAACACTAGACCTCATGTAATAGCACAACTGTCACAGTAGAAGTCTGCTGTCATGTGAGAATATACGGATTCAGTGGGGATACCAACAATAATAAGAATAAAACAAGCAGCAATAAAAATAACAACGTAGAGCTGGTTAGTTTGTAGAAATCAACGTTAATGTTAAAGGAGGAACACAACCCTGAACATCCAAGTGGTGAAACAGCTGGTAAACAGTCCTGTAGTTGTTGGGGTCATGCGTTTTGGCTGGTCAATGTTGCCATAAAACGATGTTTAACTAAGCGTTTAAATGTGTGTAGCGACATAAAGTCAGACTAATTTCTAAAAGTTTATCAGCTACCGCTCACTAACGGCTCTCGTAACTCTTTTACATTCAGACGTTTTTTTGTAACAATAAGAACTTAAAAACACGTTACCCATTGTTAATTTCTCAGAATTTAGTTCCACGGTGCTACATAAGCATATGTAAATCATGTCGCTCATCTTACCTGAGAGGTTTCTTGATAAAATGCTAAAATAATTAACCTTCTTCCACCGGTGTCTGCCTCTGCTGAGGGCAGCCATGTTGTTATTATGAAAGGACCCCAAGACCTGATAGCGGTGCCCACGCAACTGCCTAAAGAGAAATACCAGTAGGTCGGAAAAAAAGCTTGAAACGTTATTCTTCTTCTTTAATTATTATCGATTTTTAAAATAAACAATAAACATGTCCATGAAAAGCTTGTAACTGAACAGCGCACACAATAAAGATAGGTAAGAGAAAGAGAATAAGAGAAAATTAATAAATAAAATACAAAATCCAGTCAAGGAAAACGCATGAATAAATAAATGAATTAAAGCATAACACTAATAATCATATATATGAGATCGG
>JBAMYA010000024.1:14627472-14643361 GCA_037176975.1 Arrhamphus sclerolepis | reverse complement strand
TATAAAACTTGTCTTCTGATGATGCACTCTGTGTTGAAAGCTCAGTAGATCTGCGTTTTTATTCAGTTTATGACCATCAGTCACCATCTATGAGCAAAGGGGCTGCATCTCTTCAGAAATAGATCCAGACAATTGGCTCACCTGACCTTGATTCATTCTCACTGTGTGACAGTTCCTCTCAGATGGCACCAAGCCTTAGAAAGTCAATGTTACATCCAGGAAAGCTTAAAACACTAAAATTCCTGGAAAACACTGGAAACTTTAGGAAGGGAAAAGTTCCCGGTTCCCAGCACTGGGAGATATCGTTGAAGAAAACTTGCATCTGAAACAATGCCAAGCATCATACATCTGCCCAAATGCAAGGTTATGCTGTGCAGCAACTGTCAACAAAGCAGCAATCAATTCTGACAGGGACAAAAACCTAATCTCCATAACTGGAAGATGGAGGGATAGAGATATCAACACATCATCAGTCACTGACTCACCACCTAAAATGGTAGCAGCTTCTGCAGTGTTTGCATAGACTCATTTGTGGATGACATATAAAATCAGATTGAGGAGTCAGTTTACAATGTTAAGACTCAAATCAAAACAGAAGACATATAATGATACATTTTTGAATTACTTATTTGTGTACTGTTTAAACCAGCCCATTACATTTCATGTCAGAGTGTCTCTTATGATCAGAAGTTAGTTCTTTTTCTAACTTCTCATGGTGTTTCACTCTGGGAATTGCTTTAGCGTGACTTACTACAGAACTCCAATGCCACCATGTCTGTCTGTGACAGTCCGGTTGAATGTGTACGGGGCTCCGCCCCCTCATATTATCCTGACCAACCAATAACAGTTGCCCATTCCACTGATAATATGTGAGTTTGGGCTTCTTTTGTCATGGGTTGCGTTTTTTTCGGCACTGTTTAAAAAGACATGGTTGCTCAACAGGAACATATGATAAGTAAAGTTTTTGTGTAATGCAGTTATATTTAGAAAAAAAAACCTGACTGATCCACTGCACGCCTCCCACACTCAAGCTAGTCAGACAAGCTACTTCTAAACCAGAGCTGTTCCCAACAACAGGAAGACGTGCATTTTCAAATCATTATAGGCTAACTCCTCAGCTGTTTGTGCTATCGGCGTAATTCCAACGGATTCTGAAAGCTGAGAAGCAGCTCTGCGCTGATATTTAAGCAATATCACACTGGAGGTGGTGCTGTTGTGCTGAGTATCAGCACTGGTGTGATTTGGTCGTAGGTGCGAGGCTGCAGATAATCACACCAGAGCTGATATTCATCACAACAGCATGACCTGTAGTGTGATATTGCTATTATACAAAAGTTCTACAAGTGCATTTCATTAGTTAACAGTAATAAGCGACAAGAGATTATGATTTGTTTGTTAATTTAATCATTCATTGAGTTCCACCAACAAATAATTCCGCAACTGCAAGGCTGTTGCCAGGCAACACATGAACATTTCCTACACACAAACTTGCAGCTCTGTCTGCATATTACCGCTACTTTGTATCATTTACATTTATCGGAATGTTTCCATTTATTGTACAACCACTGAAATAAGCGTCTGTTGACAGACGCTTTGGTGGCTGATGTGTGTTTCTGATGAGTTAACAGCATGTTGCTGACTGATCTAAGATAGTTAACTGATGTAATGTTAATTAATGATTAGAATGCCTGTACAATTACAACCCTGATGTTTTCCACAGACAGGACAAGATTCACACATGTATTTCTGATGCACATGCAAATATAACTTGATTTACAAAAGGCTTCTGGTCTGTGGACGTCGCTGCATCTGAGTGAATTTTGAGACTCCCCTGCCGTGCCTCCAACTCAAAATGCATTTTTTTCTAATGCCTAATGATCTTCAACCAATCAGATATCTTCCTTGTTTCAGCCAATCATAAGATCGCACCCCACGTGGGAAACGATTTACTCACGATCCAGTCACTTCAAACAGCGCTATCTGCATGCGAAATTCAGTCAGAGTGAAGGTAGATTTGTGTCTTTACTATTCAGTCAGAGAGAGAGAGAAAACAAATAAACAAACAAACAAGCCAGCGATCTCTGGGGGTCCACCCGGGACAGGGGTTGACCAGGTATTGACCCGGTGAACCCCAACCTGGGGTGATCGCTGGCAAAGAAGTGTGTACATGGACACGATGACGTAAGTGATGTAGGTCTCTGGAGGTCCTCTGCTCCATCACTACTCCTCGGCTCGCTGGCAGCCATGACTTGCTTGTCAGAAAATAGACAAGTAGACACTTGTCACTCAAACATGTCTGACCAATGGGAAAGCATCTGCCCACCATGGGACGTTTGTGTAACCCCCCCCCCCAAAAAAAACAAAACAAAACAATAAAAACAACAACAAAACAAAACAAAAAAACTTTTTCCACTTCAAACGAAACTAAACTTCATAACCTTTTTCACCTCAATCGAAAAGAATCAATATATATTTCTTCAATTAAAATTTTGCATTTGAACAGTTTTTTTTCCTTTGATTGAACATATTGCTTTTTTGAATGAAGCAACTTTTTGGAATTGAATAATAAAGACACAAATGTCCTACCCATAATATGGCCCAAACACAAAAAGATTACTTCAATCAAAAAAAGTAATTTCAATTAAAAAACACTTCACCTCAATCAAAGAAAACATTTTCAATCAAATAAAACGTCTTCAAATATTTTTTTGCATTCAAACAAAATTTTTGATTGATTGATTGAAAAGGGTTTTTTTTTGATTGAAGAGGTTTTTTATTGAAAATATATTTTTTGATTGAATTAAAATTTTTTTTGATTGAATAATAAAGACATAAATCTACCTTCATAGAGGTTCACCAATCTGCAGCAAACTTCATCTAAAGATTCTGGAACCATTTCAGAAAAATGTCCCTTAAAGTAAAATTTAAAAGACTTGGAAACCATTTACATTAGCCTACATAATGTCCTCAGAAAACAGAAACAGGAGGTGTGTCTGTGTGCCAGGGACAAGGGCAAAGGTCAAAAGTGGATGCATGTGATCTTTGGGCCTTTAGGTGCCACTGCATAACAGGCCCATCTCTACTGTACATCACTGGTTGAACTGGCCTGCCTGTAGTCTATACTTTTCACCAACACAATCAAACAATTGATCAATCTTTACTGATGGCGCATTTAAACAACCAAGATTGATCAAAGCGCTTCAAAGCAATTAAGATCAATTGAAAGCTAAACATGGACTATGAAAAGAGAAATCAAACACAAAAACCAAAAACAAGGCCAATAAAAGAAAAAGAAAATATGTGATAAAAGCAACGTAGTGCTACTATGTGCCAAATGCTGCCCTAAATAGGTCTTCAGTTTTGATTGGAGCAGAGGCATGTTGTTGAGGGTAGTAACTCCACTGCAGCGTGTTCCAGAGTTTCGGACCAGCAACTGTAAAAAAAACAACCCCCCCCCATGTTTTTAACCTTGGACAGAAGAGGACAATGGTAGAAAAGGACAACAGCAGAAGCAGAGGAACACGACTGATGGGAACAATGGTGGCTGAAAAGGAGGATGATGACAAGGGTGGAAGAGGATGACAGTGACAGAACTGGAAGACAGCAGCAGAGGATGACAGAAGACAGGAATCTTTTCTCTCTGTCTACAGACACACCTTCTTCGACCAACAGTAGCCCACTTTCCATCAACAGCATCAACGGTAGTCGCTGTTCTACTTTTTATACTCAATCATATTACTGACCTGTTCCCAGTTAACCTAATTAGTTCTGAAATGCTCCTCCATTTGTTTTTGATTTGTGCCATTACTTTTCCATCATTTTTTTGCCCCTATTTTAAACATCTTTTTTGAGAAGTGTGAAATGTCATGTATTCTTTATGTTCTGTTGGGAATAAAATATAGGTTCAGAAGATTCAAAAATCATTGTTGTTGCTTTTTGTTTAGTTTTGTTTTTATTGATTTTTTTTTTTTTTTACATTTCACACAGAATCCGAACTGAATTGGGCTTATACAGTATCAGGCAGAAGTTTATTGCAACTTTAAATGTTCCATATTTTATGACTCTCATCCAGTAAGTGGCACGTATCTGGGTGAAAATACCTTGTAGATTTCAGAGGAGAGTTGATCAGACTGAAAAACTATTCTTGAATGCTCAACAACAAAAGTTCACTTTGGGTACTACTGTTGTCTGCTCAGAGCAGAAAGGTGAGGCCACAGTTCCCAGTAGCTCAGCAAATTTTGACAATGGAAGATTTGAAAACATTACCTGGTCTCAATAAATCCTGATTTCTATTGCAACTTTCAGATGGTAGCATCAGATTTGGGCATCAACAGTATGAAAACACAGATCCAATTTGCTATATCAACAGTTCCCATTGGTAGTGGTGGCGTAATATTCCGGCGAATATTTTCTTGCCTGAGTTTAATACCACTTGAACATCCTTTAAGGCTCTGGCCTTCCTGAGTATCTTGTTTACAATGTTCATCCTTTTATGACCACAGTGCACCCATCTTCTGATAGCTATTTTCAAAGAGACAACTTACCATGTCTGGAAGCCCAAATTATCTCAACTTCTTCTGTTGAATATGGCAATGAGGTCACTGTAGTAAAATAGATTCACTTGATCACGTTTGGCATACACATAGTTTGGCTACAGACATAAGAGCTGAACCGGTATATATATTTTTAATTTATCCACAGAACAAGATGTAATTCCTGACATTTGGAAAACTGCCTTTGTTTTACCACTATTCAAAGGTGACTACCCCTCATCAGTAAACAATTATAGGCCCATCTCAAAACTTTGTATTTTAGCAAAAGAAATCTCAAAACATAAATCAATGAACAGATCAAGTGCTTTTTGTATTCCAGTAATATTTTATCTTCTTATCATTCTGGTTTTAGAAACAAAACAAAAAGTAGAGTCACTGCCTCTTTGAAAGTCTTAAAACAACATTGTTGAAGCCCTAGATACAAACTGTGCAGCTCTTTTCATAGACCTGTCCAAGGCTTTTAACACAGTTGACCATGGGATTCTGTGTCAAAGGCTTCTGGTTATAGGGCTTATCAGTCAGGCTACATTATTAAATTATCTGGTCAGGGGGAGTGTGTGCAGTTTGGTGTGCAGACATCGGGTTATCTGGACATCTCCAAAGGGGCCCACAAGGGTCAGTTTTCAGGACCTACACTTTTTACAGTTTATATTGATAACTTGGGTCATGATCTCTCTGATGCTGATGATTCAGTTATCTACTGCCATGCAGAAACAGCTCCCCGTGTTTTTTAGGCACCCGTAGTCTTTTGACTGCATTCATTCTCAATTTTTACAGCTTAGGTTGATGTTAAATGCCAGGAAGAATAAAAGCATGTTATTTTCCAACAGGAAGAAGCTCTCTCTACTACGAGCACCACGTATGGGCTACCTAATGTCATCTAAATATCTCGACATTATGATTAAGCCACACATTGACATTGATAATCTGCTGAAGAAGCCTGAGCTTAAACTGGTTTTCTTTTGCCATAAATCCTGTTTTTCTTTCAATGACAGAAAACAGCTAGCTTCTGCCACTTTCTTAGCCCTCATTGATTATGGTGACATTATGTGTAGGAACACCTCTGCCAGATCTTGGCATGCTGCCCTGAAGTTCATCACAGACAGTAAATCTCTCACTTGCTGTAGCACTTTCTATTCTCTGGTTAACTGGCCATCACTATATATTTACAGCCTTTTACATTGGTATACTTTCATCTACAAATCCAGTCTGGTACCATCATATGTGTCATGTTACATGACACATAAACTGCACCAGCTTTGCCTTTGCTCCCAGGATTTTGCCACCTTCAGTGTTCCAGCAGTGCGTACTGAGCTTGGTAAGAAGCGTGAATTCAAACATTTACTGAAAGAATTGGAGAAGTCTATAAGCTTTTGCTCCTGCTCTAAATGGATTTCCACTTGATGTTGATGTCTTAATCCAGCAACTCCTGATGCTGGGGAACTTAAATGTATATATTTTGTTTTTATAGATGATAATGCTTTACTATGTAAAACAGGTCTCTCTTGAAAATGAGACCCTGTATCTCAATGAGACTAATCTGTATAAATAAAATAATAAATAAAAAAAAAGAAATCAGCCCACTGATGTGCACCCGGTAAATCTACATATGCCATCATGTCAGTGTGGCTCTCTGAGGAAGGTTTGCAACCTTTTTGTTGCCTTTATGAGCATTTTCAAAACTGCATACTGTGTATACAATATAGTAGATATGTGCTGCACACTCTTCTGGTCAGTGTTTGTACATAATGTACGACCATAAAGGTGATTATAGGTGCTATGGCAAAACTAGAAGCCAGCAAAAAAAAAATAAGACAATTCTCAAGTAAGTGAGTGTACACAAGATGCTCGTAGTCAATCAAATGAAAACATTGACAAAATCAGATTAAAAAAGCAAAAGAAACAAAACAAAACAAAAAACTGTGTGTTAATCATTCCGTTGCTTTGTTTGCAACAATAGTAATTCAAAATATGCATACTATATAGGGAATCATAAATGCTATAATTCTTATAACAGAAGTCCACAGTATTCTGCAACACTTGAGACATCAGCTCTCTAACAGTAATAAGTTCAAAATAAGACACAGGCAACATCTTCTTTCCAGGCATGATTTATTGAAAACACACCAAATGTATACTCTACAAACCAGTATCTTTTTTTGTTATGTTTAGCGTAATATTTGCCTCTGGGTATTAGTAAAATTAACATAATACATTCTGTCACTGTGGCATCGCCTCTGTTCGCTACGAAAGCATTAACAACTTCACTTCTCTAGGAACTCAAACCCATTTTTCAAATGACTCTAACTTTTTAAAAGTTTATAATACAATGTTATACAAGGCAGAAACCCACCAACAGTCTAGACTACTTTGGGAGGGTGGAGGGGGGGCGGGGGTGGGACGGTAGGGTGGAAATGCAGGATGGGTGAGGGGGTGAGGCTGACACAGGGAAGGGAAGGTGAAAAGATGGAATGAAAAGATGACATTGGAAGGGGAGGAATAAAGTTGTATAAAACACATTTACCTTTATCTACCATGGAAAAGGTTAAGGCACATGATAGGTACAAACATATCTGCTACTTTGTTCACTTTAGTTTGACGCTCTTGAATCAGTTATTTATCTACACAGGTAGGTTTATTAGATTCAATGTGTGCCTGGGTACTTTCTGGCACAGATGCTTGGCTCTTTCTTCAGTAGGAGTACAATGAGCTGTACGTCCACAAAAGCAGGAACCCAATTGTTACTAAACGGTGTGAACCAACTCCACATCATTTGGTTGTGGTACTGCATGGTGCGTTTAGGTACAGTCACATGGGTCTCTGTCCAATGAATGCGCAAACGTCTGAGGACACTCAAAAGGGATGCTGGGTGTTATGTTTTTGATTTTTGATTTTTTTTTTTTTTTTAATGTACAGTAACTTTGTTTGTAGTTCATTGTTTGTTTTTAACCACAACGTACACCTTTGTAAACACCATGTAAAATATGCAAGCTTTTAAAAGTCACATACGTCACAAAGAAAAATCAGACGTCAATGCAGGCACATGCCGTTCGCCTTGAGTGAAAGATGCACAAGTGATACCAGCTTGGATTGGATTCGCATAGATGGCAATATGAGTCTTCATTTACCACTGTAAAAATATATACTATAAGACCAACCTTAACTTCTTATTTTACACACTGCCGTGCTTCTGCCTCCAGCCACAACCATTCATTTGCCGCTACTCTGCTTGTTTGAATGAGTTAATATCCAAATAACACCACAAAGAACTGGCACTTGGAAAGAATAGAATATAAACATCTGTACAGATTTTCTTCATGCTCACGACTTAATATTTGCATTTAATATGTGGGAGTGAAGAGGGGTTGGCGATAATTAAATAATCTTTAAATGCGTGAAAAGATAAAATGAAGCATCTTTAACACTGTGAGTGACCTCTGACTCCGCCCCTCCAGAGTACCTACAGTCATGTGCTAAAGTTTCCCTTTTTTTAACCTGCTTTTTGCAGATAAACACAATAAAAATGATCCATTATTATCATTGTGGATCTTCGTCTGAGGAAAAAATACAGCTTTAGAGAAGCAACATATAACTTTTTTCACTGTGCCATAACATGTATATTTAACAGGAAAAACAACATGTGTGTAAAACTAAGTTAATCCCCTTACTTTTTGAGAGATTCAGCCCTTGATGAAATAGGAGATTCATCAAAGATCTGACGTACAGCAACTGCTCCTGAACAAATCACAAGACTTCTGCTATAATGTCCTATTGACAGATGAGACAAAATTGGAGTTTGTTGCACTTAATGTCAAGAGATAAACCAAATGAAATACTGCAGCAGGACCTTAAGTGAGACAGAAACTAGGCGTGCTCATTCAAAAAGGTCTCCAAAAAATAGTCTCCGCGTGCCAGTCCAAAAATCTGTAAAAGCACAAAAACTGACAGCACTCACTGTAAGTCTAAAAACTTTTAATCTGTACTACACAGCAGCAGGACGTTAAAAGTATTGAGTACTAAATTAAACTTCAATGAACTTTTTTTTTTCCCTCTTTCTTTGCAATGCTGCAAATTCCTCCACAACCATGCAAGAGACTGATAAAATGATACAGGACACCATAACTGTAAGTTGGTCGACCTACAAGCTGATGAATGATGGGAATACTTAGTATTTCCCATCTAAACTTTTGTTTTTGGCTTTATATATGTTAAATAAGGACACAGTGAAACAGTCATACAGTATGTTGTTGTATATGATCAGTTGACTTTTGGGGTCTTTTTGCAAAAAACAAAACAAAACAAAAGAATTAAAGAAAGTGATTCTAACTTTGGCACATGACTGATACTTTGGAGACATAAAGCCAGACAAAGTCATTGTAAAGAAAACTGCAGATAAACTTTTCCTTCTGTAATCTTTTTGACAAATAAAAAATATAAATAAGTGATCATCAGCATGACTCGACAATGTTTGACACACATTTAAGTTATACAGACGGTTATTTCTTCCTTACAAACATAGTGAACCTTTATCAAATGAGATGTGCTTTCCACACAATGTGATATTAATATACAACTAAGAAGTCTGTGATTTGTGTTTTTTCTTCCTACATTTTTTCCTGTTTTTTTTTTCTTTTGTGTTACTCTAATATACATCTATATAAAGCCCAAGAAAAATTTTTGGACTGATCAATAAATCATATTATAAACAAAACACCTTCATATCCTCTTTAATACACGTCACTGACAAGCAGCAACCAGCCAGGAAAGTTACGAAGCTGCATCACTGCACAACCTGAACGCTTCCAGAAGTGACCACAGCTCTGTGAGCGACGTCGTTTGGGTCGTACAGGCAAACAGAAAGTCTTCCGTGATTCTGTTTCTATTTCAGCTTTCTCTGGTGAACAGAAACCATAACTTCCAACGTAATCCCTCCGTCACTTGCTTTTCTCCGGATCCCGACTTGCAGACTCTTTGCTTTAGAAAATAATTATCACTAACCTGTTTAACGCATTTGATTTCAAATCAGTGCACTTGTTTTATCTTTTGAGGGAAAAAAAACTAAAACAATTGAGAAAAAAAACAAAACAAAACCAAAAACAACGACACAGTGAACCCAGATGGATTTTCAGTTCATGAGAGCAGCCTGTTGGGGGTACATGTTCATCCACTATGCTACAGCTCTTCTTGGGGGTTCGGCTTCAGTCCTTTCCTCTTCTTCCGCCTTTGTCTACTCCATCATCCCCAAAGCAAACATTCAGTTACTTTCAAATACACCAACCCAAACCTCTTCACATCAAGATGTCAAAGTCTGACAATATAGTGAAAACAAACTTTTCCAAACTGCTTCCAGAAAATACAAAAAGCCCCCTCCTTTTCTTTTTTTTATAAATTTCCTTTCCTGCAGGTTTCCTTCTGAACACGTTCCTCTTCCATTCCCTTTGCTGTACTTTGCTTCTTCTGCTCATCACATTCTCTCTCTCTCTGTCACCGACCTCCAAAGAGCTCAACAAGTCAAAATTGTAAAATTCACATGAAGTCCAGTGGGAATGTAGATATGACAAAGTAGTAGGAGTCACTTTTTATTCTTTTTTTTTTTTTTTCTTTTGAAATATTTTCTCTGAAAAGCATATCTGAACGCTGGCGGCTGCTGTTGTGATCCATAACTTTTTAAAATCTTCTGTTCTGTACAAAGTTCAACTCCAAAGATGAGTTCCTGTGAAATGGCAGTGGTGATATAAGAAATCCTCTTCCGGCTGGGGTGTGGCACTCTCGCTGTTTTTAAGCCTGAAGCATGAAAGAAAAAAACAAACATGATAACCAGCTCTTCAGTCTAACATGAGATCAAATTAAAATTTTCAATCTAAAAGAACAGGCTGGCTAGGCCAATTAGCAGAGTATTTAAGGAAAAACAATTTTTGCACAATTTGCCATCAATGACTGGTGTCCACTATGCAAGGACAAATCCCTCATGTCACACGGATCTCCTTTTTTTTTTTTTTTTTTTGTGAAGAAACATAAGGAGGTGTAATCATCACCTATGCAAATCTATGCAGCGCATATCGAGGCAGCATGTCAAAAACTTAAGAGCTTGGACCAGCTTTATGCAAATTTAAGCGTCCAACACAAGTGTGTTGTCCAATAAAAGAAGACATTGTTCACTACAGGAAGCTGCTCTTTAGGTCCGTTGCTCTGGTTCCACTTTAACAGCTATGGTGGCAGTGGCAGGTTTCTCACTTCAGGAGCTCTTATTAGCTGCCTGTCAAGTCAGAGTGGACGAAACAGGCTTAGAGGAAAGTGGCAGAGGCTGAGAGCAGAAGCAATTTTGTTTGTTGGGGTCATCTGGTTAAATTTGTTGTTTATGTTTATGAGTTACGACAAAACCGTGAAGTTGAAACACAGTCCGGATGTGGCTGAACCTGAATTTCTCTGCAAGAGAAATAAAAAATAGGGGAGGTGATGCGTCTGCATGAGAAATCACTCGTATAGTGGACACATGGCAATATCACACTACAAGAAAAACATTGTCAGGTCTAAATGAAAATGTAAGAGACAGCAAAACAAATTAAAGTTCCTTAAAATGTAGTGACAACTTACCTGATAGTTCATTCTAATAATAATAATGATAATGATATCTGCACCTACATTTCTTTCTAAAGAGGCAGAATCACAGTGAACTGTACAAATGACACTACTTTACCCTGAAGAGTCACTGTATGAGGTATTTCCTGTGATTGTGCACAATGGATGGAAATGAGAAAGATGGCCAATAACAAAGATAACTGAGATGAGAAGATGACAGTGAGGAAGGCAGTGGGCTCTGAGAGAAGGCCACATGCAGAGGGTGGAATAATACTGGTGAGGAGGAGATGGGAAGAGATAAAGCTACTGAGGCTAACCCAGATCAGCTTGCAGTCTTGAGATTGTAATTCAGCATATTAAAGAGGTGGATAAAAACACAGGAGAGAAAATTCAATGTGTATGAATGTTAAAATATGAAGAACAGATGCAAACTGGATGCCTTCAGTGGTTTCACTGGTTTGGCATTCTACTGATTCTTGACTATTTCTTTAAAAAAAAAAAAAGTCACTTTAGGAAATCTTTCGGATCTCTGAAAAACGCAAAGAAGAAAAAAAGAAAAGCCGGGTTTCCTGCTTCAGATCTGACCATCAATGTTTCAGGAGACATTGTAATCACTTAAATGTGAAACTGATGCAAACTTCAAAATGTTATATTTCTGTGCACGAGTGCAAGCTTCCTTCATCCACTCATCAGGTTTCATCAATGACAGGAATGTGTATGCCTGTGCGCACAGCTTTCTTCCTTCGCTCCTGCTTTTCATTAAGGGATACCTGGCTCTCTGGACGGTCCCTTTATAGTGCAGAAGAATGATTCCTTCATCATTTACTGCCAGTTCCATCAAAGGCTGCAGTAAGTGACGCTGGGCGTACATTTTAATGTGGCAGGCGGTACTGAGTCGTAAGCAGAGACTGAAGTCCGTCTTTGTTCCATGAGTCATGCTGATGTTTATTTGTCGTGTACATCTCCCTTGGCAACAGCATTTGGCTGAACATTTTCTTTTTCTTCTTCTTCTTTTTTTTTAAGTTTACAACCCTGATCAGGTCTGCAACACATTCCAAAAAATAAAGTTGGCACAGAGGTAATTTGGTGTTATTAAGGAGATGAAAAAAAATATAACGGTGCTACTTTAAGCCAATAATGTTAGCAGGTGAATGTAGTAAGGATTTGGTAGAAAGGCAATATCCATGTGGTTATATCAGCGTTTTTTGGCATTTACACTTCTGTGAGGGCAGTATCAATGTAGGAAAGTACAATGAGATTTTAGAGCAGCAAACTGTGTGGAAGTACAAATTTTGCAATGCAAAACCACATTCTGCACACATTAAAAATTCATAGCTGAGGAGGAAGATGATGTATGTATGACTGCCTGCAGTCCTGACATGTCCTCAATAGACAATGTGTGGAGCATTTTTGAAATAAAAAAAAAAAGTGAAAATATACTGTACCCATGTTGTCGCACATCTTAAGATGTGTTTCTAGTAGGAATGAGACAAGACCACACTTCATCAATACCTAAATGCTTTTAAAGCATTGGGAGAAGGCAAGATAACATCAAACAGTAGTAAAAGCTTCATTGTCCCAATTTATTTTGGGATGTGTTGCAGACTAATATGTAAAAACAAATGGACACTATCAAACAAAATGAGGGTAGTGAGAAATAACAGTAAGCATAAGACTTGGTTTGTATTTATTTATTTTTTCATTTGTATTCTCCATATCATCCTAACCTTCTCTGTTTGGGGAAGTATTCTCAGTTGATTTGTAATATGTTTCTATGGACTAAAGATGTTAAATTCCTGAACTGACTGCTCTGGGAGTAGACGTACAACAGGTCAGCATGGGAAAGCACGAGAGGAAAAGAGGTGGAGATGATTGACGAACAGAGGATGAAAAGGATGCTTCAACTCAGTCCAGAAGGTGCAGGGAGTTTCTTTAGTTTGTGCTTTTTTTCAGACCTACCATGCATGCATTTAGACCCAGGAGTCAACAGGCTGGGGCTTTACATCACAAGCGTCCACCAGACTGACCGCAGGCCTGTTACTCCTGATATAGTGTTTCCTATTTGTGTCATTCTGTAGTCGCAGAGGGACGGGTTAAGGAGAAAAACAAAACAAAACAGCAAAACAAAAATAGGTCAATACATTTCACATATAAACTCACGCATACATGCATCCAGGGTGACAGAAGCCAGTGTTAGTTGCCTGCCTTGAGGAGAACTTTGGAAAGAAGTCAGAGTGATTATAAAACAGTATAATAAAACATGCAAACAAAAAAGGGAGAAAGACGTTTCGACAGCCAAGCTGCTTTCAAAGCGAGCAGAAGAGCACCTCTAGGAAGAGCAGACGGCAGCTCTGCAGCAAAGCTACAGGACCTGTGTTCTCGGAGGACGAGCATCACGGCTCGCTGTGGCTACTGCTGCTCAGAGCTTGTGAGCTGATTAAAGTGTCTGTCCTTTCAACATGTCACAGTGAGTCTCAACTCCAACTGCTAGAGAAGTTTGTTATAATAAATACGTATGCCAACAAATGGAAACTATCAAAAAAGTTGTGTTCATGATATACTTGATATATAATATACTGCTCTTTGCTGCTGAACCTTTTATGGAGCGGCTTCATCATTTACAACTGACCAAAAGCTTTCTGAAAAAATCTTTTCATGATGTACAGTATATATGATATATTTATTAAGGATGGGCAGTTAATCAAACCTGACATTAAGACCTTTTCCATGTCCATTATTTCAATTATTTCTACACTATACTATAGTAAATCTCTGTGCTTTTTATTTCATTTATTCAAAATTGAAATATATGTACTCTTTCATTATTAACATATTCCCCAATATTCCAAAAATATTAATATTTGACGATATTTACAGCAACTTTAACTTCTTAATGATAATCAAGGTAACATGTTGTCTTACTCCTGATCACCCAGCCTTAATAAATATATATCTGAGGCAACTATGATCGGCTCCCTCATTAGTTTAAAGAACGCATACACACAAATTTGTCAGAACTGCATTTGAAAAATATGAGAAAAGCATGTTACTGCAAAATACACAACATTCCAGAAAACAGACTTAAAACCAGTTCAGGCAATCGTCAGGACCTGTTGGGTGTGTTGAGTATGTATTACACATGTTAATGTCATAGCCTGCCTTTAAAAACCTGCATATGGTCTTAACCCTGTTTGGAGAAACCCAAGTAAGATGTAGACGACTGACAAAAAAATGCTTCTGCGCATGTTTTCTTCATGAACCTACCTGTATCACACAGAGGTATTTCAACAGTTCTGCACTCACAGATTGTTGACATGTTTTTTTGTTCACATGACATGATACCTATTCTGATTCAACCGTATGTGGTTCTTGGTGGGAATCAATATCAACTTCCAAACTAAAATATTTGGAATTTTCAGGTCATCAAGAAAAAAGGAAAAAAAAAGAGAAAGAAAGAAAGAAATGAAAAAAGGGAAAAGAAATTGTTCTTTTTTATTTCTGATTGTCTGTAGGGACCCTACCCACACTATTGCTTAAGTGGAATGACAGTTAGTTTAAACGTGCAAAGAAAAATAAATATATTTTCATAAATACACATGCTGTATACTTACACTACTGATCAGAAGTTTTAGAACACCCCAGTTCTTCCAGTTTTTAAAAAAATTAATTTTAATAAAGTTTAAGTCCAATCAAAAGCTCAAAATGGTATAAAGGTAACTAGTGAAATTTCAAAGGGTAACAAAAAAAGGTAGGGTTCTCCAAAACTGAAAAAATAACGTATATTTCAGTGTCATACAAAAAAAGGGACTTTTTCAGGGAAAACAAAACAACTTCCAAGTGCCACACATTTATGGGAACTTCTGCAACAAAGTTGGAAAGAACTTTCTGAAGAATATTTGACGTCATTGTAGAAATAATCCCAGTGTGTTCGGCTGCCATGGCAACCAAAGGTGGCTACTTTGAGTCAAAAGTTGGTTAATACATTACATTGACATTAGATTGAACACTGATTCTGGCCCGGTATCAGTACTGGTTCTGCTGGATCCCAGTGCTTCATTTGATACTGTAGATCACAGAATCCTGTTGCACAGGCTGGAAAACTGGGTCGGACTTTCTGGAGAGGTCCTAAACTGGTTCAGCTCCTACTTAGAAGGCCAGGGTTATTTTGTTACAATTGGCAGCTATGAATCGGAAACAGGTAGCCATGACTTGTGGTCAGTCCTTGGACCTCTCCTGTTTAACCTGTATACTTCCCTTGGGTCAAATATTACAGAACTTTAACATCAAGTATCACAGTTTTGCAGACGATACACAACTCTATGTGTGTCTGTCACCTGACGACTGCAGCCCAATAGAATTACTGTCAGTGTCTGGAGCAAATAAACACCTGGATGAGAGAGAATTTTCTGCAGTTTTGTCCTGCAATCAGGACAAAACTGAGATTATTCTGTTTGGTAGTATAGAGAAGACGGCCAGCGCTGGTAAACATCTGGAGTCTCGGGCTCTTAAAACTACTGACCAAGTTTGTAACCTCGGAGTATTAATAGACTCAGATCTGACTTTCAGCAGCCACATCAAAAACGCCGCTTTTTATCAACTCAGAAACATCAACAGGATTAAAGGTTTTGTCTCCCAGAAAGACCAGGAGGAACTCATCCATGCGTTCATTTCCAGTAGACTGGATTACTGTTATGGTCTTTTGACAGGACTTCCCAAAAAGAGCATCAGATATCTGCAGCTCATCCAGAACGCTGCTG
>JBAMYA010000024.1:14614806-14627372 GCA_037176975.1 Arrhamphus sclerolepis | reverse complement strand
TTCCCAAAAAGAGCATCAGATATCTGCAGCTCATCCAGAACGCTGCTGCTGGAGCGTTGACCAGGACTAAGAGATCTGAACACATCACACCAGTCTTTAAGTCCTTACACTGGCTTCCAGTCAGTCAGAGAATAGATTTCAAGATCCTACTGGTACTCTACAAATCCCAGAGTGGTCGAAGTCCAGAATCTGTCTGTGATATGTTCAGAGAGTATAAAACCTTAGATCTAAGGACTCAGGTCAGTTGGTTCAGACCAGAGTCCAGACTAAACATGGAGAAGCAGCATTTAGCTGTTATGCTGCAAACAAGTGGAACAAACTGCTCGTGGAGATTAAACTTTCACCAAATGTAGACACTTTTAAATCCAGGTTAAAATTATTCCTTTTCTCATGTGCTTATATATGAAATCTGCACAGTATCTCTTATTTCTTTATATTTTTATTTCTGCATTCATCTGTACTGTTTTTGTTTTAATGATTGATGTTTTTATTATGATTTTAACCTAATTGTCTTATCTTAATTTCTTTTACTGTTCCACTTATGTTTTTATGTAAAGCACTTTGAATTGTCTGCACATGAAATGTGCTCTAAATAAACTTGCCTTACCTCATAAATTGATCCCATGATTTTCTTTTTTAACTTCAGTTGTTTATGATTTCATTTCAGAGTACAATGAGACATTAAACTGTATAATTTTCAGCAACAACAAAAGAAAAAGTGGAAAAATTGGGGCGTTCTAAAACTTCTGACCGATAGTGTTCGTGACTCAAGCTGTCTCATTACTACAGTCATTTTAGAGCACCGAGGGGCAAATCCCATGTAACACAGATGAAAAGTAAACAACCAAAAGCACTTACAAGTCATCTGACATGTCAGACACCCTCTGAGGCCATTATATCTGACTCCACTTTAAACTGGATTGCTAATCAGCCTGACAATAAACAAGCGCTGGCTGCAGCGTGAACAGTCTCTATAATCAGCGGATGACCTCTTGATAATGCAGCAGTCTGTTCATTTTTAATGTGGGGCTTTCTTCCCATGATGCAGGGTTGTTGGCAGCTCTTTTAATCAGACTCAGATTAATTACTTTACAGACTCTAAAAGCTTACACATAATTAAGTGGTGGCTCACAGATCTGAGGGTGTCCACAGCGCTGAGCTGAGCTGTGGCAGCAACATTAACAGAGAATGACAACTTCCAGCCTCTTTCAAGAATCGATAAGACTAAGAGCCTCTAATGAGGACCACCAATGAATACGTGGATGGAGAGAGACACTAGAGGAGAGGGCATATGATAATATTTCCATAAGACATCATTATTTCATCATCTGGAGCCCCGATCCAATGTTAGATCAGAGGATGTCTGTCCTTACCTTCAATGGTTCACGTTCTGTTGGGTCCACTGAAGCGTCGCCTGTCTTATATTTGCAGTCCTTGTCCCTCTGGTCAATGGTGGAGTATCCATCTAATGAGGTCACAGAACAATGATCAGTTAATTATTCTCCCTCCTTGATGACAATAGAAACACATCTCGTGTTTTGGCATGTGAGAGGAGACAGATTTAAAGTGCTTCACAGGGGTCATGAAAAGCTATTTACACAGACTAAATATAAATTCAAACTGGGTTTGTGTCTTCTCATGTTATTTAGATCATGAAAGGGCTTATATAAATTATGCAAAATATTTGTAAGTGATGCTTAGCAGTTTCAAGCAAACTCTCTGTAAATATGTGCAGTATTTTCTACATAGGAATGTATTTATACATTTTTCAAAGCAGGATTATGAGATGGACACGCCACTTCTCACACTGTTTGGTGTTTGAATGAGACCTTTTATTTTCAAAGAACGCTTTTTCTTGTAAAGAAAAAAGAAATGTAAAAGATCAGCGACGTGGATCTGTCATCAGCAGTAAATTCAATCACACTTAAGACAGATTAATTCATCTCTACATCGCACTTGAAAAGAATTCACACAAAACATTGCAGATGCCATGTAACATCAGTGACTACATCAATCTACTGAAGCAGCGTTTGTCACTTGGACAAAAATCATATGCTCCTAACACATCCCTTTGGACTGAAAACAGATGCTGGGGGACATTTGGTATTTGTCACATGCGTGTAAATGGACATCACCTCAAGTGCTTGACGTTACAAAATTGCACAACATGTCATGTTTTGATGACAGTTCATATTGCTGTTTGTGCTGGGGCTGCACTTGAAACACGATGAATGGAAAAGATGAAAACATCACACTTTCACAGCTGTGTGGATATCTGAAGTTTGCAGTACTACAATCTTTCCCTTAATCACTGTTTCCACTGCTGTCTCTTACATTCTGAATGTGTGAATGTGTATGTGCCACATGAAGAGGAGAGGAAAGTGTGGAGGAAAATTTACTAAATTACATGTTATGTTATCATGTTATGTTATGTTATACTAAATATATAATCAGCATATTATATATTATTAGGTCACTAGTCTATATGCAATTCTCTTCTTGAGAATCATCTGACACACACACATGGTCAGCTGTAAGTCAGACTGACATAACCTGTGGACAAGAATCTTCCAGGCTTTGGTACATCTTATCCACCATAGGTCAAATAGCCTAGTTATGCATGTAATCAGGATGACACCTCCTGGCAGGACTCAAGGTCTTCTGATGCGTCTTGAGACTCAACAAAGACACATATGCTTTCCACGGATAACAGAGCCGAATGTTTACCATTCGTTTTCCTGTAAACTGTGAACAATATAAAAGATCCTGTTCTGAGGTATCTCCTCAGAGCGCTCCTGCTGTTGTCCTGTACAGCTGTGTTGACTGCTCTCCTTTTTGTGCACAAATTATAAATTAAACTTTTTCTTACTAAGCTCATCTCTCCGGTGCTCATTGGTAATATAAAATTTGCCACAACAAGGAGTAAAATGGAGAGCAAGGAAAAGAGAAAAGTAAAAAACAAGTTATTTAACTCTGGAATTGAGATGGATAATGTTTTAATTTATTTAATATTCTCTTAGATATATTAGAGGTATGTGAACCCACACATACTTGTGTAACACACCTACTCTGAACTAATGGCTCTTAAGTGATACGGAATATTTTTATTATCTTCAAAAACAGCTTTATTACAGCACTGAGTCACGGTGGAAACTTGATTAACCTCTTGAATTACTGTAATGTGTTGTCCCTTCAAGAGAAATAGTCAATCCCAAGATTACTATAAGGTGTCATCACCCTTTCCTTTGTACTTTTGAAATGGAGCGACAATTTCAATGTCAGAACATCATCATGTGGAAAAAAGATGTCATAATTTTTAGACGGGCTATGTGGTAGACTTGTGATGTGATGTACCTCATCCAAGGGCAGCTGCATAGACTCGTGCCTCCCTTCCACCCAGAATGAGACAGCAGCAGGTAGGAAGGACATCTGACTGAGAATTTAAATATCTTGTCGTGATTTTTTTTTGCATTTAGTGTTATAATTACATCACAACATCTGGAGAGTGACCAAGTGACTGGCTGCAGCTCCAGGTTCTTTAAAACAGCAGTGTTGCAGTCTTTCCTAGAAAAAAGAGTCACCCTTAAAGAACGTTCTTCCTCTACTTTGCAGTGGAGCATTCTCAGTTAAATTTTCAGCACATGTCCCGGGAAGCATGATGAAATGCTTAAAATATAGACCATGGGGTCTGTAGGACAGTCAACACCAAACACTCCAATACTGTGACACATCACATTCATGGAAGATTAATAACATAAACATATACTCGCAGTGTAGTGTACTGGAAGTGTTAAAAAGTAAGTCATACATACTCTTATTGTCTGTCTCATGCAGCAGCATAAAAAGAGCACAGGCCCTGTGTCCACTGTAGAAGACCGTTCATATCAAAAATTCAGTTAGAGTTCAGTTGAAGGTGCGCTCCCGAGCTGTTCTGTCATCCGGCGAAGAACAGCACGGGGTGACCTTGGGCAGCCTGCATATCTTTTCATGGTGCAGCAGGCTGCCTGGACTTATCTTTGTGGGGAGTGAATGAGGCACCAAGTGCGGGTGCGTACATTCTGGAGGACACCTGTTGACTGAACGTTTACCAGCCACCATTATGATTGGATCATGGAAAAGTACCAAAGATGAGACCACCAAATGCACCAGTAGGATTAGCCTGGCATGACTGAAACAGCATTAAACATGCCTCTAGTCAAAAGTATATAACCTGTTGTATTGCTGTGAAAGTTCAGTTCTTTCTGCAGAAACAACTCGGGCTTTGGACCCTGTGATGGAATAAAGCTCTTTTTGGACGCAGGATTTACTTTGTCTCCTGTGATTGTTTGACTTTGTGTTCTAACATTTTTGAAGCAGTTTTGTAAACTTAGAGATTTTAAAAAGACAGGAAAAGACTTAGAATTCTAAAAAATGACAAGAGACTTCTGGCCTAGGATCAGGTTCATCCACTGGCCCAGAGCTTGGTCTTTAAACCAGCCTGAATTTCCTCCACGTCACCAACAACAGGGAGAATATTTACATTGCTGGAAATACCGCAGAGGAAAAATCTTTTGTATGCAAAATGAAGCAGATATTCACTATGCAGTGGAGGGAACCGCACATATTCTTCGGTGCTTACAACAAAAACAAGAGCCAGCTTTTGAGACCGGGGTTCCACAAAGCATCAAGAAGTATCTGACTCTCAGTCTAAAGCCAAGGATGCACAACAAGTTTAGTGAGTCAAATTTTCAGAGAAGAAAAGAATAAATATCCTGGCAACTCGTAAAAAAGACGCAGAATCAAAATGAAGCGTTACTGGATGCTGCAGAGAGATTAATGAAGAGCTAGCCTTTCTTGGGCTGAGGACCATCATGCAGTCTGGCTCTTACCTGGACCCAGCTCATCCATAGGTGTCATATCACCACTGCCACATTTCCTGGGGCCTGAAAAGCATTTATATGCCATTTGTACAAAAGCGGCACTCAAACAGTCTGTCAATGAGCCAAAAAGCTGCTGCTTTTCAGGGTTATAGTTGTTGGCAGGTGATTAAATAATGCAAACTATAAGTGAAGCGATGTGATTTATGCATGGATGCAAATGAAGAAGAAGAAGAAGAAAAAAAAAAGGCAGGATGGTGAACTGTTGCTTTGCTATTAACCCCTCTGTGTAAAACAGGCTTCTCATTGTACCAAGTTGACTTTCCAACCTTTGTACAGTGCTGGTGTTATAGAAAGCCTTTAACATCAGTGGGTATTTATCATTATTTTACAAAACTGCTTATAGTTGGGTGATATTTCTTTGTCCCTGTCACAGTAACGTCAGAAAACAATGGACCAAAATGCTGCTTTTGTTGTCCTTAACCTCCAAAACTGACTTTGGGAGGGTTGAAAGGTTAAATACAAACAGCGGTAAGTGATTCAAACTCTCTCTTGCTGTTATTTTCAGCTCCGTACAACATTATTGCATCATAAAACAGACCACAGCCTCACCGCGCGGTGGGATGAGATATAATGTGGCAAGCACAGCAAATCCAATATAGCCATGAGGAAAAAAAAAGGCAAATATGTCCTCAACAAGTGGACACACACTGAGTGAGATGCTATTTTCCAGTACTATTTTGTTTTGAGGACTATCAAGGAAGAATTCCTCCTTTAAGGAAAATCTTTTAAAAAATATATATGTACACGTGTGTGGAGTTCACTTTATGACCTAATTTCCTTTATATTTTTGTTTTCAGATCTTATTTAAGTCTTTTTTCTTAGTGTCAAACAAGTCCCATAAAAACTGGATAATAAAGTGTTGCTAATAGTCTGGAGCTGAAACCAGTTAATCTGTCAGCTCCATTTGTATCATTATATTAGACTCCATATGTGTTGTGTTTGCCAGACCACTGCTACATTTATAACTTGGCCCTTGCAAAAAATCCTTCCCATTTTCGTCCTCCAAACAGACAAAAACAGCAACGAACAGGGGCACACACTCAGATGCAGCACACTGGCTGACCTTGGTTCTTCTCCATCAGGGGCAGGGTGGTGTCATCATAACCTGTTTTTCCATTCTTGGTAGCTTTAGGGGTGGCCGTCACAGTGGGCTGAGTGAAGAGACAAAGCAAACAGCATCAATTCACACAGCTCATACAAGTCCAATAGAAACGCTGTTTTCTTTCTCAAAGCCAACCTGCTTGCAGTTTAAAAAATAAATATCTGAAATGGACTGCGTTGCCTTAATGTGCTAAATAGGTTTTAGGTATTTTGCTTTGTTTCCAAATACATCATCGATTTTTTCCTCTGGAGATTTATCTGCAATTATTCTGTGAAAGCAGGAGAAGTTAATGATGCCACTAATATGCTTTGTACTGCAAACATGCTCTTAATGGGATGCCTCATTAATGGGACGTGTGTATGCAAGAGAATCAACAAGGTTTCTGATATTATAATTTGTGCCAGATAGCGGTTCAGCACCTGGAAGTGGCTCTTGTTCCAGCCGTCCTTGGTCAAAGCGTTCCTCAGCTCCTTGTAGCTCCACACTGTCTGCAGCACGTGGGATGCTGCCTTTGTTTCACGTGCTGATTGGCTGAGAGTGTCACATAAACAAACAAACAAAAAACAAATAAAGTTACTCAAGCAATTAAAATCAGAAATCTGAACACAATGACGGTTGCTGTGCTAGCTCGGTGCTGCTGCAATCAATCTCTTTGTTCAAAGACACCATGTCTCCCGGGCGCTGGTTTTTAATTCATAACTGGATGAATGCACATTTTCTTTCATTAGCTACCTCTGAGCCACCAGTATTAATTAAAAAAATATTGGAAGGGGGTTGGGGTGGGACTCTCACATCAAGGAAAGCTAATCTCATGAGGGTGAAAGGAAACACATCTATTTAGTCTGCCAATGGACTATTCATATTCATGCTACTTTATGCCCCCCAGTATGACCAATACATCTCCTCACAAGAACCAGCCTTTGGGAAGAGCTCACAAACTTTGCTTTCAGCGTCTAACTATAATTATTATGAATAATGTCAATCAATGATTCATTTTGGCTCACTGAAAAACCACCCACACCAGCAAAAAACAGACATCTAATTCAACGGGAAAGAAGCACACAGCCTTACTAAAAAGTAGAAGTAGCAATGCATTAAATGCCCGTGAAAATACCAAACCTCCCTACTTTCGTCTAAATGAAAGTGCTCACAGCTTCAGTCATTTGAAAAATGGAAACTGCGCCAAAGCAACTTCAGTCACACTCCTGGTTCTGGATTAGTCGGACTGCATTTTTAAAAACGCTTACCTGGTCCTGTTAATGGCGACCAGCTTCTCGATGGCCTGGGCCTGGATGAGGGAGCGAGCGTTTTCAGAGCTGTCTGTCACAATCTCGTGGATGGTGTTGAGGATGGCGACCACGGTGTCCTCCTCCAGGTTCTTGGCTGGTCGCTGCTGACCACTGGGCAGGTTGCTCACCAAATCCCGCATGGCATAACTTCCTGTAAGGGCAAGTATTTTTCAAGATTAGCCCGATGACTGCGGTGAAATTCAAAATTTTATATGAAAGTCCTGAGAGTTAACGACAAAATTTCAACTTACATGAATATTTTTTTAAAAATGTGTCGCGTATCATTGAGCTGAAAATGTTAGATATTGCTGACAATGGAGAAACTTTTAGTGATTTAAGTTCACACGTAAAGCCTATCAAATACAAAGAGATAATCCAAGGTTGATTTGGTCCCAATAATTACAAGTCAAGTCCCGATTTTCTTGATCATTCTACAACTTTTCATGAACACATGACATTTGTGACTACTTTCACTTACTTTTGACTTGCACTGTAACATGTAAAATCGCTTTAAAAAAAAAAAAATCAAGGGAAAAAAGTCATCTACATCTTCTGTTTGTTTAGACTGAAGTTATTTTTGAGTGCAGGATATTTTACAGCATTTCCTGAGTTTTCCAGCTGCTTTCATGAATAGAACCTGTGTCGTGGTGTCTGGTGACACACTGCAGAAACAAAACGTTTGGTCTCATGCATTTTACAGAAAAAAATAAATAAATTGACAGATGTGCAGGAATCTAACTGTAAACATATACCCTCTATATGCTCTGGAGGGGTTCACATTTTTTTTTGCAAATCTGTTATAAACAATATCTACAAGGCCATCGCTAAATTGACGTCGTTTGCAATCAGTGTGTATTTGCTATAAAAGTGTGAATATTTACTGTCCATTCATATAACATGAGAAATTTTCAATTGTTTTAGTTAATTTGAGCCAAATGAAGTGAACTTTTCTAACAATGATATTTCATCAGCAAAGGGGCTTTCTTCAAGGGCAGCAGAGACAGGAGGAATTTATTTCAATGCTACTCATAAACCTAAGTCAGACTTGAGTCAAGTTACAAACATCTGTCCACCTGATGAACAACAACATCCTTTATTTTTGTGTCAAGCAGTATGTGAAACACTGATGTTTTCGTACCAATCAGATCCTTGTTGCGACGGTCAATGGACAAGTTGCGCAAGGCGATGGCCACAGCTCGGACCACCTTGTCAGAGTCGGAGCGCAGCAGCTCCACCAGGATGGGAAGTCCTTTCTCCTTCCGCACGGTAGCTCGGATGTAGTTGGACCACTGGAATACAGGAAGAGGAGATGCTGAGACTTGCCGGGAATTCAACATCAGTGGGTTTTGTTTTTCAGTTCTTTTACCATTAAACATCATGTCTGACATAAAAGGGTTGCACTTTTAAGTTCTGTTACCCCAAGAGATGAAATTAAGCACATGACAGGCCTGACGGAGCCACCAGGTGGTGGTAGTAAGCTGCGGGACAACAGGTCAACAGTGGGGTGCTGAGAGAAGGTAATGAGAACGTTTTAAAACAGAAACTCAGATATCCTCTCAGGGGCAAAGAAAGGGGCTTTGTCCAGCCTCCAGATGTGACAGTTATGTGTCAGTAGCTCCTTAGCCTAATAATAATTCCCCCTCAAAATGCTCTCCTCAGCTGAAAATCACTGCTATTGAAATATTCAACACATTAAATGTGAGACCCCGAGCTGGAATTCGAGCAATTCAAAAGAGCTCAATGCTGCTGATGAAAATGAAGGACAAAAGATTGTGCTCAGCGCCTAGCAGACGGGCAGAAAGAAAAGCACTTTTGTGATGATACTGCTATAGGCTGAGTGCAGGCAGTCTGCTGAAAAACAGGTGACTGCTTTAGCCTGGGGTGCTTGATGTAAACTGGCATTTGACAGCTAGCCTTCCCTGTTGATAATTTACTGCCTGCAGCCACACAACTTCTCAGTTGCTCCACAGGCGCTCTGATAGGAATGACTGACTGACTGAGGCTGTGGAAGTGCTCATCTCACCCATCAGAAGGATCAGAATGAAGCTTAAAAGAGTCTGTTACACACTAGTTATGGTGCAACCTTTACCAAATCATACAATTTCATCTGGATAACCAACACAGATGTTACCAGCACACTTCCTGCTCAACCTGACAGTTGTCCTGTTTATCACTTTTCTTTCAGAAACACATCCATCAGTTTTTACAAAGCAGTGCTCGTCTCCCCTGATGTCAGCCTCCAACAACCCCAGAATCATCTTGTGTTATTGAGTGTGTGACATACCACTTGGTGTGAACTATGAATCGATCATGAAATTCATCGCTGCTTTATGGTTCATGGCTCCAGTCCTTTTTGAGTCCTGTTCCTACTAAGCTTTCATATGGAGCATATATCTGGATGTCTGAAGTGACTTCTACATCAAAACTGAAACTAATTTGTCACGTTTTTTGGAGCTGCTTAGGTCTGTAAACGCCTCATCCAGTGATTGGTTTAGTTTGAGATTAAGAGTCACAAATAATCCTGCGTCCCCGTTGAACTTCACATCATTCTGCATTTGCTACACCTTGGAAGTTGGGAACACAAAACTGTAATACAGATTTGTAGTGTTATAAAAATGAAACCCACACATTAAGCATTCAGTCATATTGAACAACATCTTTCCTTAGTTCAACCCCAACCCAGGACTCACGGTCCACTGTCCAGCACTGAGGTTTTGCAAAGCCCCAGCAGCTGCTTCCAGGGTATTGTAGTTCTGGCTCTCTGTCAGCAGAGATAGGTAGAGTCTCACCACTTCTGGCTGGTATAGCAGCTCAAAGCCTGCAGGGGGACACAGAGAGACATGCACTAAACATACTGGGTAAAACCCTTGGCCAGACAGATATGTCGGCATGAAGGCTCCATCAGACCGGCGCTGAGGTTTATCTTGGTCCATGAGGACTGTCCTTTGGCCCACCTTTACAGAGAGAAGCTTGGGTTTGCCATAATGGACAATGCCTCTGGAGAGATTAGAAAACCCAGTCTAATGCAGTACAATTTGGATTTAGTCGTTTGTGTGTGAAAAGTTTCAAAAAATATGAAAAAGGTAGGTAATTGTACAGAGACTACACCATGGAAAACAATGAAAGACAACGACTCCTTTCTGAAGAAAAGCTGGAAGAATGCCTAGTAAATTTCCATTTTGTAAAACATAAAAATATTTCCTGTGAAAACACTTCTTATACAAGGAGAGATTATTGATCGGATGTGCCATGCCAAACCCAGAGTATTTGAAAAGGGGGTTTATCTCACCAGCACACAGGACATTCAGCCACAGTCAATCATTAGGTATTCCTCTGATGGAAACGTAATTACATTATCAGCTATTAGACAGTGCAGGCACAGGGAGAGACAGAGGCGTCGAACAGCATCAAATCGAATGCTTTCATCCAGAGAGTCTCATCACCGAGTGTTTTACAGGGGACCAACGGGACACAAAACCATACAATTAAAAGCTGGAGATTGTAGAGCAAGGTCACATTGAGCTGTTCACCTCTTGAGAGGAAGTCATGCATTTTTTATGGCGGGATATGTCACACTGCTGAAAGGCAGGACGACTAACCAAATTATGATGGCTTGTCAAGTGAAAGAAAGACTTCTTTTGTATTTTAATGTCCCATAAGACAAATGTTGACAGCTACATAAATTTTCAGGGTTTAATGTGCATACATATTAAAAAGCAGTCTCATAAAAAAGATGTCAAAGTGCCGAAAGTCACTGCCTTTTCATTAACTCCAGAAATAAGGTGAGAGGTTTCGAGAGTAAGTACAATCTGCAATTACACAAAAGCCTTGGCTGACTCCTGCTCTCCAGAACACAAGCTGGCTGATTCTATGAAATTGGTGGATAAAAGTCGTCTTTTGTAGAAACACGTCGTCTTACTTATCCTCTACAAAAGCGCACAAGCAATTTCAAATTCTCTCACGCCTCAGGGCTCCAAGAGAAGAAAATTTAACTTATTGTGTCTCTGAGTGTTTGCAAGGTTCTGTTTGAACATTATTATCTGGGCATGGATATATACTTTAGTAACCCCATTTGATTGATGATACAGGCTTGGCAAGTGCTCAGCACATCTGACAGATTAAATTAAAAAAAAGAAAAGAACATGCACACAGAAAAAAAACTTTTGTAATATGAGTGTGATTTGGGTCCAAGTATGGAAATGTAATCAAAACCCACAAAGCTGGCATCGTAAGGTAGGGACTCATGTTTGTTCTCTGAGTGAATGAAAAGAAAACATTGGCAGAGGAAAGCATTTCATTTTTGTGCTTGGGAGGTAACAGTTACACACAAACTTACATCCATGTCTCTAAATCCACATCTCACACCCATCATTTGCAAAGAACAGAAGCTTAAGCATATCCTCACAGATTACCACATTCAGACTCAGCAACGTGGTTGTTAACACTCAGAAACCGTGGTTTTCTTCCCTGTGGCGTTCCCCCTCAAGATCATGCCTCCAGAATGTGTGTGGGAGGAACTGCCAGATCGGGTGAATGTTACTGGAGGTGCTGCTCGAGAAATGTTGGACAAAGATACAGCAGAAATAGGAGTCGCTGGAACCCAGTTATAAAAGTGTACTGGAACATGAAATAAATGAATCCAACTTCTGTTAAAAGCGACACCAGAGGGGGAGCTTCCGAACTGCACACACAGCGACATTCTACATGTGCCTCATATTTTGGAGTTTACTGGGTGCCCAGTCAGCAAACTGGAGATCATCAGGCCTATTGACAAACATTTCACCTGCAAAGGCAGACGTTCTAAAAAATATGCAGTCCAACTAATCCTGCCCTAGTATTAAAATATGTATTTAGTAAAATAGTCTGCAAACCCAAAAGCAGTGACTTGGGGTCCTACATTGTAATGATTGTTGTGCTGTTCAGACCACACAACTTGCTGTTTTGTAACAACCTTTGAGTTGCTGTGTTGTTCAAATCAAGTGACTGATTGGGGACTGGTGACACATGACACGATCTGACAGGGACTTGGTGACCAGAACAACTCTATGTGATCTCCAAACCATGTTTTGTCCACAATATGAGAACTGATACAGCATGAAACTGAAGTTGTTTATTTGAAAATGGACACAGAGGTATATCCTGTGTGTATATGTATGTATGTACACACACACACACACACACACACACACACACACACACACACACACACACACACACACACACACACACCCCTCTTCCTCCCTATGTCTCTCTTCC
>JBAMYA010000024.1:14587694-14614706 GCA_037176975.1 Arrhamphus sclerolepis | reverse complement strand
CATATATGTACACATATATTTGTTTGTTTGTTTATTACTCCATGTACTTCTTGTCTTCAGTACTTCTGTGCTGTATTTTCTGTTGACTTCTGAAATAAAAAAGCGATCTAATATTCAATCTCTATGCAATATAGGAATGAGTAATATAACACTTGTGCTTCCAATATTGAGAAGCATCAGTCATCTCCCGATGCCACTTCTGCAAAGTTGCTGTGTGGAGGGAACTGTTAAAAATATAATTGCAGTAATATAGATGGCTCTAAATGGAGCAACAGAGGAGCTTTGTGATGTCTCATGTTTTTGTTTGCATTTGATTATCCTTTAGTTAACCAGAAAGTCCCTTGAAATATAATACTTATTTGTCTTTTATTTGTTTGTATCCCACTTTGCTTTGCCTTATCTGACTGTTGTAGCAGTCTGGGACCAGAAATATGAAACGCTAGGAGTCATTCGTCATGCCTTGTGATACACTGGCCTCCTAGATCAGTATAGAATTCCCCTGGGGCATGACAATATTCAATATAAATGTAGCACGTGGTACATTTGGCTTAAAGAAGGTGTAATGCCAGGAGAACTGGAATGACAGAGGCTACAGAGATGCAGTCCAGAAAATGATGTAAGGTGCCAGATAGTCTGCCCTGAGGGCAGTGGATACTATGTATGATTGAACATAAGCATTTGCAAATGCAATTATATGACTATATGTATGCCTGTTATTTGTTTTTATGCTTCCTGTATGTGACATTCTATCTGTGTATCTGAGTAAAATGAGAGTTGGGGTGGTGTTGGTTACACCTCACTGCAAACTATGACACCACAAAGTGAGGAAGAGAGGGTTGAGGAGGGAGGCAATGCAAATAACTGAGTGTTTGTTTGGAAAGAAGGGGCAAATGATTCATCGCAGTGGCCAACAGGTTGAGAGCAGGCAAGAAATCGGCACAGTCAGGAGTCAGCTATTAGGGTGCTAGATTCCACAGGACATGAAAACGCAGAGCTCCCACATGATACTGCTGCTTGGAATTTAGGATACGGGGTAAATTATTCATGTCATTCTGCTTTTACCTTGGGTGTAAAGTAAAAGGAGAAGAGGCAAACCATGCCCTCCCATTTGAGCTGTGCTGCTCTGAGGCAAACCTGGTTCTGGCATGATGACAGAAGACGCTTGCTCTTGAAAAATGGACCTGCTTCACCGTATTTCCTCATGGCGGCAGGGCATTCATTGAACCTCTGGGCAAGACAATTGCTTTTTCTCTTGGCCGCCACTAAGCTATGGAGATAAAGCAGGGAAGATTACAAGAACGGGATTCATGCCACAGAGCCAGCCACTGAAAAAAGTTTCCTCTGTGTGGGGTGACAACAAGCGAGACAAGCAATAAAAGAGAAGCTTCATTTCCTTAGTTCAACTGAGACTCTGGCTCGTCAGACAAAGACGACTCTGACAGCAAAACTGTCAGTGCTCATTTTTCTATGAGTACAGATCCATTAGGATGATATCAGAGAGGGTAACATCATGCTATAAATAACTCACACCAGTGCTGTTTGTCATTGCAAAGACCTACTGATTCATTAAAGAAGAAAACAGCAAGAGAAGTTCAATGGTTATCGTCTTGGTAGATGTTGCTTTTGTTCTGAATTGGTCATTGAGTGTGGAAAAGGGAGAAGAACAAGTCTCTCTGGGCCAAAGAAAGGATAGAGAAGGAGGGAAATGAATGAGCAAGAGTGAAAAATTAACAAATATGAAATATGAAAGCATAGGGAACCTTTGGAGAAACAGTTTTAAAAAAAAATCATCATGATGGGAACAGCAAAGGCCCTGTCACCTTTGTGTTTGAGGTGGGACCGGGGAACACGGAGGAGGCCTTGGTCCATAGACCTGAGGGACCTGGGACCCGACTGCTTTTGTAAGGGGATCTCAGCTTCCCCTAAAATGTCAAAAATTAAATGGTCAAATATGTACAGCTGTGTTAACTTTCCACTGACTACAAATGCGTTAGAACACGCTTATCTTGAAGACGAGTTTGAAGCCTGAATTTACAGACGTCCCAAATCCCTCGGAAGTTTCAGGAGTCCTCCGCATTTAGACAGCGGCTCCCTGATGCCCACAAGTCAGATAAGATGTCCCAGAATCTAAAGCGAGCAGTCAAGAATGCATCTAAACATGGTGACTTTTTCAGACTTTTTTCCTGATCACATTTGGGAAGAGAGGGAGAGAGAGGCCATACCACAGAACAGCACAAAAACGGTAAAAGCCCCGGCTCTAACTTTTCTGTCTGCCACTTTCAAGCACCGCATCACTGAAGGAAAGGAGAGGGTGAAAAAAAACAAAACAACAAACTCCTGTCATTCAAATTCATGTGAATTTACATATAAATAATTTGACAAATTTCAGGACGTAATCCAACAATGAGCTTCCCCTCTTTGAAAAACCAGCAGCCTCCACTGGTATACTTGTTTTGTAACAGGCCATGTTGGTATTTAGGTATAAACAGAGCTCAAACCAGGACCACAATGTACAATTCTATATTTTTTTATTTTCAACAGGCCAGATTTTTGTCACAGATAAATTTTGGGAGGTCATCTGCAAATCTGTCTTTAATTATTAGTCACCAATTCAATCCCTTCAAAGATTATTTCTGAGAGTAGCCAACACAAGGCAGAAAATCAGTGGGAGAGTGAGCTGTTGAGTAGATCTGAAAGAAGAAAACACGGAGTTACTTAACCATCATTTTAGAAGACGTGCCCTGAGACCATAGAATAGATATTACTCTTCTATGAAGGGGACAATTTATTGGTCTAGATCAAGCACACAAAATGCCACTTGACTTTTCTCTCCCCTGACTTGCACCTGTCTACTAGATACCGCTGTAGGACACCTAGAGACATGGGCGACCTGCAGTTCGACCACACGTTTATATTTTTTTGTTCAAGAATTACATAAACAACAAGGAAAACTAGGTTCATTCTGTTTGGAGTTTACAATAAAGAAAATGTGGTGGTACCTTGAGTTAAGCAGAAAAGGGAGAATGTTTGCCACCATCATTTGCAGTAAGAACACAACAGGCCTTCACGAGTGTAGTCACTAAAGTATGCCATGTGGAAACCAATGGGAAAAGAGACAATTGTATGCATATTGAACTGATTTTATTCCTGCTAATTATTTCAGCTGCAGTTCACACAAAAGCCTCCAGTTTGGTCATGTGGTTAGAAAAAAAAGAATAGCGACCATATCTAATTAACAGGCCGCAGTGAACAAGAGAAGCTGTTTAATCTCGTAAACTCTTATTCCGGATTTTATTGTGGACGACGTCACCGTGATTTTGACTTCCCAGATGGATCAGTTATTTACTTATGAGATGCATTTGATACAGATGTTTAGATGAAAATGTTTTTTAATTTATTGAATAATTTTGGAATCAAATCTTAGTGGAAATGCTTTAGTTTCAATTAACTCATTGGGAAAGCATTTCATCATCTTACTGATTGCCACACACACAGTTTATGTAATGAAAAGCGTCTTTTCAGTGTTCTTGATTGATTTTGTCAGAACCACAACCTCATTTTCTTTGGCTCTGGTCTGGATGGCATGAATAATAGACCTCCACAGGTTTCAGATCTCTGAAGACATATGTGCTGACAACCTGTATTGGTTCTGGTTCAACTGCACAAGGAAACATGACTTGCTTAATCAGTCAGGGTGGAGAATGCTGGGACAGCAAGGGGCAGAGGAAAAATATGGTGCCAATCCACAGATTCGTAGACACCAGAATAATATGATGTCTAAAAGGACACTTACACATAACAATAATGCCACTGAGAAAAACATCCAAAAACAAGGACGATGGCAAAGGAACCCAGATAGATCATCACCAAAATGGTATATGTCAGAGATGAAAAGGAGTCGAAGAAGAATTAAGCATCACAAATAAAGGAAAAAAAATCTGTGTTACTGTCAGTTGTTATTTTGCACAATGATACTATTGTCGTGCAACTGAAGATGTCCTCCTCTACACAGAAAACATTAGTTATGTAGGCTTAAATATGGCCCTTGATGCATTCTGTTTACACTGCCAAAAGCATGTGACAGAGAGGCTGGCTGGATCTCAGTGCATCCTCAGATATGTCCTGGTTGCGTTTACACCCATTTTTAAGGTTGTCCATTTGCGACTGGATCATTCTGGATTGATTTTAAAACCAGGTGGTCTCATTGGTAATAAACACAATGTTAGGATTTACAAAACATTTTGAATGCACAACTAACACTTATTGCAAAGAACTTTGAGTTAAAAGTAACCCCTCTCTTGATGATTTTGCTAAATCGGGACTTTAAGACAATAAAAGCACCAACATGGTAGAATGAGGTTAGCTGGCAAACTGAAATGAGTGCAGGATCTCCCATGTTTGAATATGTCATTATTATGGTAATTAAAATGGTTCTCTTTTGTGTCTCATCAGCAGAGATCTCTGGAAAAATCTCTGTTTTTGCTGGTGTCTCTTTCCAGTAATCTCGGACCGTGAACTGGTCAGGCAGATGGTTGCACTCCCTAAGTCTGATTCTGCTGGAAGTTTCTTCCTCTTAATTGGAGAGTTTTCTTTTAAAAATGTTGCCTTGTTCTTGCTCAGCATGGGGGATTGTACTGAAGTGAAGATTTGATGCACTCTGTACGGTTCTTTAGTTTGGTTGACTTTTGTTTTGTTTCTTTCTTCTTCTTTTTTTTTAAACATGTATTTACATGAAGTTTATAATGGTTCGTTGACAGCTGTGATAGGCTACAACAGACCCCCCGACCCTGACGGAGGAGAGATGGATGTACAGTTGTGTACAAAATAATAGCAGTGCTTTAACACAGAGAATAAAGCTCAAAATTCTTAGAATAGCTTTTACTCTAAAACATGCAAATGCACTGGGGACACTGCACATTCTATTCCCACTGAAAAGAGAAAGTAATATCAGGCTGTTGAAAAAAAAATTGTAGCGTGGAGTTCAGTTATTGAGGTCAATCATTCTGTGGAAAAAAAACAAAACAAGGTGGCCCTTATTTAAGGACATGCTGGTAAAAGTAATTTCACTCTGTAAATCTGAGTAAAATGGATCATTCCAGACACTGTTAAGAAGGAAAGCACACTTTGATTCAAAAATTGATTGGAGGAGGGAAACATCAAGAAGAGTGCAGAAAATGAAAGGCTGCTCAGCAAAAATAATATTAAATGCTTAAAAATGGCAACCAAAACAGGAATGATGTGGGAGGAAAGAGAAAACTACAACTTGAATGGATGGAAGAATCATCAAAATGGCAAAGACTCAGCCAATGATCAGCTCCATGGTGATCAAAGAAGATCTGAAGTTACCTGTGAGAACTTTAACAATTAGAAGACATCTATGTGAGGCCAAACTATCAGCAAGCAGCCCCCCTCCTTCAGTGTCCCACTGTTGAACAAAACAACGTGTGCTGAAGAGTTTACACTTCGTCAAAGAACACACTGACTGGCCTAAAGAGGAATGGAGCAACATTTTGTGTAAGATGAAAGCAATACTCTTCTTTTTGGGTCTAGGGACGTAGTTTAGAATTCAGAGTTTGGGGTCTAGTTTGTCAGATGATCCCCAAACACTGAATTCAATCACACTGTGAAAACAATGAAGCATGGAGGCGCAAGCATGATGATATGGGGATGTTTCTCATAATATGGTGTTGGGTCCGTATTGCATACCAGGATCATGAATCAGTTTGAATCCATCAAAATATTGAGTTGTCTCATGTTGTCTTATACTGAAGTGGAAATCCTTCTGGGTGTTTCAGTAAGACAACAACCCCAAACACACCAGTAAGCAGTAGCATCTTGGTTTCAGACCAACAAGATTAACAATATGGTGCAGCCTACCGGATCCCTGGACCTTGATCCAACAGATGACTTGTGAGGTGACATGAAAAATGTTGTTACTGAAACCAGGCAGAATAACTATGTAATGTAGTCCAATCGTCCTAGACTGGAATAGCTTTTCACAGGTGTCAGTTGTTGTTAGACTCTGCAACACAGATGTGAAGCAGTTCCCAGAAAGAGCAACTAAATATTGGTTCACTGAGTCAGCGATACATTTGAGAAAGTTTGAGTTTGGAGAGAAAATGCAGACACTGTTATTTTTTGAACACCCTAATATTTTTTCTTAATTCTGCTTTTTGTGAATTAATAACTAATTTGATCATTTTTTTTCTTCATGTTTTGATTTGTAGTAGAATGTGCTGTGTTCTCAATGCACTTTCATGTTTTGAAATAAAAGTTCTGGCAAGGATTTTAAGCTGTACTCACAATTAAAACAAAAACAAAAACAAAAAACACAGTCCTGTACTGTATCATGGAGGGATTTCAAATTTAGACTCAGCTGGATTGAATTAGATAAGAACTGTAACAAAGTGGTCTGAATGTGACTGTACTAAACTGGACTGTACTGACCTTATTTGTTTTCAGCATAAAATGCATCAGGACAAACATTTGTTGTAAAATAGAACTTTACTGATAAACTGAACAGAGTTCAGGTCATGTGGTCTTTTTCCATCTCTTTCTATTCCATACATGCACGCACACACATCCGCCCACACAAGGAAACAGATTAATCATTGCCCACGGCCACTTCCAGTCTGCACCTTGCCTTGACCCATCTCTTTCTGACAACAGATCATGACCAAGATACACATGTAAGCTCCAATATCTCCCTTCGCCATCACCCCAAAATGAAAAAATGCTCTCTCTGCAAACTCTCTACAGATGACCATGGAAGGGATGTTGGTGGAGTTTGATGGGAAAGGCACTGTGCTTGAACCACACAAAAGCACGCTTTATTACAGTAGCCTCCACTTTCAGTCCCACAAAGCTTCACATCTGATGTTAAGAGCAGAAAATGAGCAACAAAGGTTAATATGGGTTTTGCTTTGATTAGGAGGTTTATTTTCCGCGCATCTCTCTGTTTTTATTTCCTCGTGCAGCAAGCTAGTAACTTTAAATGTGATTTTTCTGTCTGTAAAATGCAGAGCTGCTCTCAACAATGCAAGCCCACACTCATTTGAACGGCGTGTGACATTTAGGCTTTTACTGACAAATGCCTCCTCTAGAGTCAAAACTCTGAAGGGTGTTGTCTCCACACTGTGTAATGTGATTGCAGCACAATTCTTACAGCTATAGATCCTCAGCTGAAGCATGCCAGCTTGGCTCTTACCCATGAAAACCCAGTGAGTGGAAAATATTAATTATCATCCTTGGAGCTCATCTGCTTTCTTTTACTTTAGGAGTGATAAGAAAGGGGGGAAAAAAGAGCCTAAATCGGCTTAACTTCGAAAAAACTGCAGTTAATTGTGATCTAGTTTAATGAGAACCCACTTTGCTGTGCTAATGTGGATAATTACCAGTCAAATAGGAAGTGATATTGACTTTGAGTGTCTGCCACTAGACATTCATGAAGGTGCTGAAGTGTAAATACCACATGAGCGTGTCTAACAAGAGCAGGCATACTCTACAGACAACACTACACAGATGGAAAACGTCTCTCATGCATATGTACACAAACATCTTTCCAAAGAAAAAGCTATTATGGCTTCTCACTCAAGACACTTAAGCTTACTTCACAACTGCATGGATGTACTGGTGTGTGTGTTGCACATTAATTTGCTTTTACAACTGTTCCAACTGTCTCTTTGAGTGCATATGTGAACCACAAAATTACATCTTTAATACTACAACCCCAAATCAGACTATATATAAAATACCAGAGAGAAAATACCGCAACCTCTTTTAACTTGGCTTTTATTTCTTTGCAGGTAGCAAGAATCTTAGATATTTCATGTTTTTTTTTCTTTCTTGCCAGTAATAAAATCATTTCAAACATGTGATGTCAGCAGGTGATCCTAATAAGCAAAATCAATGAAAGGACGACTCTTTAAGTAGCAACAACAGACAGGCCTTCTCTACTTTAAATAAAAAGAATTTAAAAAAACACAAAAAACTGAAATGTTTTAAAACAATATCCCACAAAAAAGGATTAAAAGGAATTTTGATATTTCTCTTTCAAGAGGGCAAAATGTCATGAAACAATCAGAGGGATCTGGATGAATTTCAGTGTGAAGAGCACCTGAGCACAAGCGTACGCTGGATGGGTGACAGTTCCCCGATCCGTCAGACAGCACTGCATCAAGAACCATTATTCATCAATGGCTGACAAAAACTCATGAGCTAGGAATTACTGTGGGAAACCTTTATGAATTACTTGCATATAGAGCTACGTTCACAAACACCAACTTTACAGTGTGAGCGTGGAGTTTGGTCAGATTAATCTTTAGATTTACATTAGATTTAATTTTATTTTTATTTAAGAATCTGGACAAAAAATGTGAAAAGGCCATTAGCAGCAACTCCAAAATTCTGTGACGGTATCATACCATCAAAGACCCTATATTAAATCAAATCAACAAGTTCAGTTCAATTGAATTCAAAAGGAAGCTGAGGATACGGGTATCTGACTGACCTGCTGACAGCTCTGACCTACATAGATGGGAAGCAGTTCTCAGAAACAGCCGTTATACAACTAAACTGTTGTTCAGCCTAATATTCCTTCTCCTCAATAAACAAGTTCAATACAGTAACAAAACTGAAAACATTTTCTTATGGTTTGATTTGAAATAAAAATGTGAAGTGTTCCCAATGCATTTGAGTGTTTGGAAATAAAAACTATAATAAGGATTTTGAGCTTTACTCACTTTTAAAAAAAAAAGAAAGAAAGAAAGCAGTATTATTTTGAGCACAGCTGTTTAATATACACATGATGTGGACAAGAAAAAAACCCCCACATATATCTTTGGTTCATATTCTCAAAATATACTCACAAGACAAAGTTCAACTCTTGTTCACCACATTTTGTTTAGTGTAGACAGTCATAGGATGGTGATAAGTCAGACGTTGCTTGGTTAATACGTTGGAGAAGTCAGACTGAGTCCAAGGCTGAACTTCAGCAGCAGATATACCGATATGAAGTTTGAACAATGTGACGACACACGGAAAGAGCAGAAGCCTCAGATTTTTGTTGGTGGATGGGCAGCATCCACTAATCTTCCTAGTAACCAATATACACCAGAAAAAAAGCTGTTCATTAGTGATGGAGCTTAATTTAATATTTAGATACCCTGTTTAACTTATCTTATCCTGTCTAGTTCAATAATTTCCCAGTCCTGGGATCAATAAAGTACATCTTGTCTTAAACTATCTAGTTAATTCAAATACTGAAGTATTGTGTCAACTGCAACAAAAAACAAAATCGGGGAGGCATTTCATGTCTTATTAACACAATCTAACAAGCCTATTTAAACAGTCAAAAATATCCAAATCTTGACAATGAGCCTTTAATAGATGGGGTGCCTTTCATCAAGTGCCAAAGTATTCAGTTGTAAGTCTTTATTAGTATTTATGAGTATTCTTGGAGAACCGTTTATTCCTGTCTGGGAACCAACCAAGACTCCACAGAGTTACTGATTGCATCCAAGAAGCAGACTGGCACGTAACATTAGACTACGAAGTAAACTGCTTGTGCACATCTGTTTTGTGTGTAAATTAGTGAGCTTTAGCTGAAATGCTCATGCACATTTGGATACAGAGCTTATTATAGTAATTATTTATAAGGGTTGTTTTTGTTTACTATTATTTATGTTTTAGTGCTCATAATATCTGTATGTGTGTTTACATACAGAGTCCCTTGTCTCTTAGCCAGAACCACACCAAAAGTATAACATTATACCTAAAAAGGCTTAATTTATTTTCTTGAATGACTAAAATTATTGATTATTTGGTTAATCATTCTTTCGACTTTGATCCTAGCATTAAAATACAGGCATCTCTGGCAAAGATTCCAGTAATATTACTCCCACAGAGGCTAATTAGTCAAAAGATGCTCTTTGGCAGCAAACTTGTTAGAGCTCAGCATATAATAATAGGCTGCTCTTTTATTGTTTGTGACTCATTGCCTTTCTGCAGTAGTTAAGAGAAACAAGGCTTACAGAACTGATGCTCTCCCAAGCTGCCAACAATTGACTTTCTCACTGGAGGCACAAAACCATCAAACGCAACTAAATCAACAGTGGGATAACAGACTTCCTCTTTATCTGTCAAAGGCCTCCCACACGTTTGTTGACCAACACAGCCGATGTGCCTCCAACCAGATCATTCCCTCTTTGAAGGGAAGCTCCCACTAGACCTTACTTGTTAGATGAGGGCCTACCTTTTGAGGGCTCTGTGCGCTTGGGCAGATCCAACGTGTCATAGTTTTTGTCGTTCTCACCGTTCTTTTTGCCTGCATAGGGGAGTAAGGAGAGAAGAACTAGTCAGCGTCTCAACCTGAAAGGATGAATTATGAGGGGCAAGAGCACACTGGGGTCAGACTGATGTGGCTTTGAAAGGGTGATATCAGTATTTGTGGTTTGTAAAGATGTACCAGAATCACACTTTCTATTGTCAATGAGATTCTGAGATGAGATGAGTGATAAACTGCAAGATGTGGTAGATTTAAATGTGCTAAATAAAGTGGAGGTTTCACAAAAGTGAAGCAATCCATGCAACCGATAATTACACATACATTCAAAGTAAAGGATGAATGCTGAGATATACACACCATTTATCCTGACATACACAGGCACACACTATAGCCACATGTTACCACAGTAGCAAATGTACTCTACACAATTGATGCAGCAGCAGAGGGATGAGGGATGTGGCTGACTGCAGCTCGGATGGTCAGCTCACATAGATGTGGACCTGCCAATAGGACAGTCCAGAGATACAGAGACAAAGAGGACCGTTCCTCAGCTGGATGGAAGTCAAATATCTGCCTTTGTGGGCTCAGTGTGAGGAGGAGCTGTGCTACCTCTGGGCTGAGCTAACAACTTTGGCATAGGAAGTGAGGTTATATATTTTAGTCGCTTTACCCCACATTGGAGGAAAGATTGTTTTATTTTTAAGAGACATTCTTTGAGCTTTTGAGGGAGGATATTCTTCCTGATACTGAAGGAGGAAGATTGAAAAGACATGTGGATTATGCACGTGAATTATTTTAATCACTCAGGTTATAGTATTCTGGCTTAGGTCCATTTGTCCTTATTGCCAAGTTGAGTTTGGTCGGCATTGCCAGAATTGTTTCAGGAGGGAGTTGGACTCCAGGGCTGCCCTTTGTCACAGATTCTGTTCATATCTTTTATTTCTAGGAACAGTCAAAAGGCAGAAGGGGTCTACTGTTTTGGTCTCAGGATTTCATGTCTGCCTTTGCAAATGATACAGTCCTGCTTCCGTCATCAAGCCAAGGCCTTCCGCTCTCACTGGAGCTGATTCTGGAGCAGCAGAGATGACAACATGATTCTCAGTTGGAAAAGGGTGAAATGCCCTCTCTATCTTGGGAGTGAGATGCTGTTTAAGTAATAAGTAGGGTCTTGTTCACAAGTTGGAGAAGAATGGAGCTGAAAATAGACAGGCATATCAGTGTGGCATTTGTAGTGTTACAGACTCTGTTTTGGTGAAGAAAGAGCGGAGCCAAAAGGCAACACTCCATATTTACAGGTCAATCTGTGTCCAAACACTGACATATGATTCACAAACTGTGACTGGTGACTGAAAGAACATGATCAAGGGTACAAGGAGCTGAAATCAGTTCCTCCCACCGGCTGGCTGTACTCTCCCTCAGAGAAAAGATGAGAGTTTATATCATGTGGAAGAGACTGAGTAGAGTGAGGTGTTTTGGGCATGTCCAACCAGACGGAGGCCCTGGAGCAGACCCAGCTGGAGAGTCCCTGGAAGTGCTAGAGGAGGTGGCTGGAGAGAGGGAGGCCCAGGCCTCGATCTTTAGGCTCCTGGCACTGACTACTCACACTTGGATAAGCAGTAGATGGATGGATATATTTTTTTAGATAAGTCACAATGAATAACTTCACTGTTCTACTGTAGAGACACAAGGATAGTCATAACTTAGTGCATAAATCAGGGCAACACTGAGCTAAGAAATGAAATACACAAACACTTCTGTCTGAAAACAGAAATTGAGCACCATGTTTGAAAATGCTTTCTAATGAAATTAGTTCTATAGTCAACACATGCACAGTATGATAGCGATCTCTTCATTTGACTGAGTCATAATGATATTACACATTGATGGGGCATGAAATGTCCCGAAGGATACTGACACCTTCAGTACATATCTAATTCAGTAATTCAGTAGTGAATTATTGCTAATGAAAGTTGAGAAGGTGTGAAAGGTTAATTACTAATTAATAAATTAAACTTGGGGAGATATTGCTGGGTTTTAATCAATTTGATTAGTGAAATTCAATTAAACATCCTCCAATCTGACAAAAACTAGAGGTCAAGGAAAAGGTCATTCAAATGAACTGAGAAGTTTTGGATGGGCGGAAGTCAAACTCAGAGCTCCAGTAGGGAGGCATGGTGAGGAAGTGCACGTGGAATGAATCAAACACTGATGTCCTTGCAACTTTCTCAGGTTTCTGGAGGAAACCCAAAACTATGTCTCACTGCATTCTACACTACAAGTGGGGGAGGAGGAGAAGCAGGGGAGCGAACGGGGATGTAGAGGAGGAGGACTAAGATGGGTTAAATGGGGGGCACTCACCTTGATTAAACCATTCCTCTATAGTTAGCCAAGGGAGCAGCAGCAATGCCAAAAAAACACAAAGCAGGGACAAGAGAGAAGAAGCATGGTGAAAAAAGATGTGTAAATGTGCCAGGAAGTTGTAGTGAAGTTCATATAAACATTTTTTTTTTGTCTTTTACAAAAAAGTTTTTTTTTTCCTAAAGTAGAAAAAAGTGAAGGCTGAAAGAAAGCAGATGATACTTGGGATAAGTGAAATAGCTATTTTATAGGTTACTCTCCCCTTCAATAAGGGATGAGAACAGTGTTAAATATAAAAGAATATGAGGAAAGACAGGCAAACCTGAAAGGAAAAACAACACAAGAAAGACAAAAATAAAGTGAAAAAGCAAGATAGGCATCAGATTCAGCTGTCATACAGAAGGTCAGGATGGTCAGTCAAACATAAAAATGGATCAAAAACCAGCAGTGGTACTTTAAAAAAAAAAATACAATTGTTGAGTGGGAAGAAAAAGAAATTACAGGTATGAAACAGATTGGTTATGAGCAAAAACAAAGCTTGAGCTGGTCTGTATGGAGTTCAAATGTGTACTTTATTCTGTATGTGAATTTAAGACAAAAAAGGAGGCCAAGTTTAGTATTCTTAATTTATCGAAGTAAACAAGTAAAAGAGATGCATTTTGAGTCGGTGGTCACTGGTTCGTAGTCACATCTTGTTGACTGACTGATTAATGGCGGCCATTATTGTTGTAGAGCTGGGAGATGACAACTTCATTTTGCCTACAGCCCATGAGAATGGTGATTAAGATGTCTCTAACAACACCTACACACACGGCACATCTGTTAAGAAAAAGACAGTAACAGCTAAAACCTCCCCATGATGCAGAGACCGCCATCTGACAGAACTGAGGAATTTATTTTACTACCTCTTATTTTTTATTTTGATTTGTTCTAAATATATTATTTATATTTCCTATTCCTCCCTCTCACCTTTGGCCTTCTTGCCTCCAAAGCAGCCAGCGTCATCCTTTTTCTTCCTCTGTGGTCCTGCTGATCCAGGGGCCTGAAGTGCTGAGGGGTCCTGAAACCTTTCGGCCCCCGGTACCTCCTTGTGAACGTGGTAGGACAGGTTCCTCATGATGCAAACGCAGTTTTCAACAGACTAGGAGAAAAGAGTCATGGTAATAGCATCAGTCAGACCTCCAGGAAACACCCGCCTTCACACTGGACTCATTTAAGAACAATCACAGGTGAACCAGAACGTTCTCCACCTTGTTGTCCATGTCTTTCTTCCCAACAGCTGACTGAAGAGCATGCAGCAGCGCGTCCACCAATCCCTCACATTCCCTCAGTCTGCGCCGAGCCTCTGCACCATCTGAGCTCACGTTTCTACAGGAAAAAGGTCACATAAACTGTCAGAATGATAACACATATTCAGCTGAAACTAAAACTACACAATAAAACAATGATTGCTCTGAACTTGTGAAACCTCCAAAAAAAAAAAGAGAAGAGTTTAAAATGTACATCACAACAGGAACTCCAGTGTTTATAGTTTATGGCTTTTGATTTAATATTCTGTATATATTTCTTTTTAAATGTTGATTTCAAATTTTAATCATTTGTTTCCGTAGAGAGCCGGACACAGTTATTAGCTGAAGAGTTAATTGTATTCTGCATTATTTATCAAATTACATGGAGATTTGACCTTCTTTGGAAGCTTTTTTGGAGCCACACGTTTTGCCACTAGTTACTGAATAGCAGAACATATTCACCATTTCACCAATATGTCACCCCGGTGAATCTGTCCGACTCCAGGGCCATAAGAAATAAATAAAGAACATGGTATCAGAAGATATACCACAGTACACAAGTCCAATGAGATCCTGCTATAAGAATAAATACTGCTAATATTGCAGTTACTTTTTATTAATTCACACAGTTACGATGCATATGCAATCTATTTGCAGTATGTAGCACTTTTTCTTTACAATGACACAAATGAGCTTGTCACAGTCACTATTTTGTTCAGATACACTGATTCTACAGAGCTGGTTTGGATCAAACCACCAAACTTCTTGCTGGAAGGAGAAAATAAAATTTGCCAGTATTTTCAGGTATTAAAACAAAACTAGCTTTGTGGATTTTTATTTCTTTTTGCTCAGGCATGATTTAGATTTAGTCTTGTTCAGTCTCTTGCTTCTCCTCTCTTGTGAGCTTTACTGTGCTTGATCTGTAACATAGTTCATATAGTGACACATGAATGTCACAAGACAACTGGGAAAGGAGTCCAAGGTTATTTTGGGTGGTTTTATTTACAGATAGTGAGTACAGGAGACGCTACATGACTCCTATTAAAAATAATCAATATACTTATTCAGATGAAATTCAAACAAATGCATTCATGTGGATCCCACCACTTTCGTTGGTGTGGTCTCAGTCATTCAAGTCATTGTAACTCACAAATGCTTGAAAAAGGGCAACTTTTCCCCTTCTTTTACTTTTTACAAAAAAATAAAGTCTAATTGTGCTGATTCATGTTTTTGAGAGGGGAAAAAAAAACCCTCTGTTGTGTCACTTTAAAAATTCCAGAAAGTAATGACTACAGTTAAATAGATACAATTTCTTTCAAAGAAGTGTAATATGATAAATACAGAGAGTGGATGATAATGGCAGTCTTATGTATGAATGTTCAAATTAAAGCTCAACATCAGTAGCAGTCCAGTTGTTCTAGTCTTGTTATTCTAATTCAGTATCATCTAATAAGCATGTGCATTTTTTTCTTCCTGACAGACATGCACCACCTCTGAAACACATTGGGGCAACAAGGGGTTCTGTGACAAAACCATGAAACTGAGCTTCTCTACATCCTGAGCCACAGCCACCATGGCCGCTATCAGATTCTCTGAGTTTAAATGTCTCCCTTGACCTTTACCCTCCTTGCCTTCCCTAAAAAGCACACTCTACCAAAGCTAGACTGCTTTGGAAATTATCTAAAAAAAAAAAAAAAAGATATAAATGAATTTCATATTGGGCGCAAAGCAGGGTACCATGTATCTCCCATCAGTCAGCACCCTGAGCACAGCTCCTGTATGAGGCTCCGTGTAAGAGCTGGTGCAGTCTTAGTGTGGCTGTCTGGCTGGCTGTGAAAGGCACGGCTTTAAAGAGGGTTAAAGGATAACTGGGGCGCCCCGCTCCTCACTAGGGACTTCATTTATGAGGGCTTCAAACCTACAAAATCCCATTAGCTGACACCCAGTTAGTGCTATGGAAGAGTGGCAGCCTTGCGGAGGTAAGCAGGACTCTGTTCTTTTTAGTGCTGTGTCGACTGAAACGTGCATCCCATGCAACACTACCGGTAGAGGACGCCGCTAAAAATAAATACCATATTTAAATATCACAGTAGCTTACTGCAACCACTGACAAATTCTCAAACATTTGTAAAAGCAATTCAGTCATGTGTCTAAGGAACCATGTTTAAAATGTGCAAAATAAAACTAATCTTTGACAGGAATCAGGCAGATAGCAAAGACCAGGCAGACTCACCCATCGCTAAGCATCAAAAAAAGTGGTCACCATTTCCTCTAATAACACACACAAAGGAGCACCAGCCTTGGATTTATTTGACAGGATTGGGTTTGGGTGTTAGCAGGCGAAAGAGTTTTACTGTCAGCTGTTTCTAGGAGTTTTTTTTTTTTTGAGGGAATTGAGTTGTGGGAGATTCGTGGACAGTACATCTGTCAGAGGAGACAGTGAAGGAAGCTGTTATTGTCTCTGAACAAGGTATCTGGTGTAATATCATGTTTTTAGAGGGTGTTTGATATCGACAAATGCTGATCTCTTATATTTTATCATTCTCGAAACAGCCTCCAGCTGAACCAAAAAGCTCCAGTTTTGATGAGAATGTGCAAGACTTTATATCTCCTTCTCTTGATTGGCTTTCTGTTAAGTCCATATTTTTTCCCTGAAACCCTTAATGATCAAGCTCTACTGTATCTCAAAGGCCACATTGTTCCATTTTATCCAAACAGAACACTTTGTCGTCACACTGCAGGTTTTCTTGATTATAGAGTATCCAAATGTAAAATGGGGGTGGAGTCTTCAATCATCAGGCTCCTGTCTTGTGGAAACAGCTTTCAGCTACCATTCAGGACGCAGATACTCTCTTGACCTGCATGTTTCAGCTTAAAACTTTCTCTTTCTTTCTTTCTTTTTTTTTTAAGCTTCTAGCAAAGGCTCAGGTGCCCTTCAGCTATCCCTTTAGTTATGCTGCTATGGGCTTAGATGGCTGCAAGACCTCTCATGATGCCATGGACACCCCTCGTTGTGTTTGTTGGCATCTCTGACCTGTCTTTTCATTCCCCCACCCACAACCCCACTGGCTGAGGCAGATGGCTGCCCTTCATGAGAGGGGTTCTGGTAGAGGTCTCTTCCTGTCAATAGGGGTTCATTCCTTTCCTTTCCAGCATCTCGTTGTGCATGATCTGGACCGGGGAACTGAATCAAAGCGAATGCTTGATGAAATCTGTTGGTTTCCTCTGCTAGGCTACTTTTCACAAATTTGCATTTCAAATACCATTTTACATAACTGGACTGCACTGAATTTGATGATGAGATTAAATTGAACTGGATTATATTTGGACTGAATGGGACTGTTTGAGGAGACTTGAAATAGACTTGACTTTAATGCCCATATTTTGATATTTGACTTTCAGATCAAGATCAAATGAGAGTTTGTGGAAACTTCATTCAGAAAACCAAATTCCAAGGGGTTTAACGTTACTTTTCCTGCAACTTTATTATCAATGTGTCTATATTTCACGTCAACCAAGTCAGATTTAAAGCTATTTTTAAAATCTTGTCTTACTTACAGTCATCAGTAGATTTTTTAAAGAAATTCTCAACGCACTTCAAAGACAATGTCGTTAATAACGTTTATTGTCTTTAGGTATCAGTGCAGACACCGACATCCTGTCAGAGCGAACTTGATGTGTTCTGCTCAAACACATATCGTGTGAAGGTCACACCAAGCACAGACTGTGGCCGTCAGAGGACAAGAGAGCGGCTGGGACGAATAGGCTGGAATACGTCTAATGGAGATAGATGGAGACATGGCTGCCCTCTGCTATCGGCCTCCAAGGTTAACAACAACGCTGCAGGACCATATGTGTACCCTGAGGTGGAGTATCCTTCAGGTTTTATCAAATCTGATCCCGTTATTGATTTAGCTAGTTATCCAATCAAAGTTCAGATTCTCCTCACATGGGCTACGCAAAAGTAAAAAAAAAGAAAGAAAGAAATTTATGTGTGAATGCAAAATGTACATATATTATACCCTCTTCATCATTCAGCCTCATAAGTGAAAATTATTTTGCATGCTAGATTGCATTAAATAGCATCACATTGCTTCCAGGCGATAAAAGTCGTTGTGAACAAATAAGTGGGATTTTAGTGGATTTGTAGCAAACAGCTGTCAAGCTACAGCACTCTATCTGACCTTAATGGCAGATTCTTTCCATTCTTTAAAACCCATTATTATAAAATGGGTTGAAAACTTTATTATACACTACAAAGATTCAAAGTACAAATCAAAGCTTATTTGAACAATATGAAGAACATGACAATCTAGAGGTTGGATGTCGTTACTGGACAAACAGAATGACATCAAGGGATGTCATTCACATGCACACATACACACACATATTTAGCCAGATACATTTTTTGCTTTAAAAATACTTTAATAAAATCTAATCTCCTTATACCAGACTCATATAATAACATAAAAGCACTGGGCTACTGTGAGCTTCAGTGCACAGAAGAAAATTCATTAAGTTTGACAGACTGTTCTGTCTTTTTGTTGGGAACAATTCCAACACACACACGCGCACACACAGAGTGAAAGAGTTTCATTTTCAGTAAGCCCACAGCGTAAACACTGTATATAAGCGAACCCCTATCGACAGGAGAGGCCATCATAATAAAACTATTCCTGGCTTCACTGAGGCGTAAGCCGTGTCTCTGTTGGCGTCAGTAAACAGATTCTCCCTGGCATCAGCACTTCTCCCCAGTGCACAAACCCTGCGTCCAGGCAACTGCAGGCTTAGTTACAGTTACCATGGAGACATGTTCTCGTCAGAGGGGACTGCATCTAGGGTCAGAAGAGTGAGAGTGATGTCTAGATGTAGTGATGTGTGAAAGAAAAGAGGCCAATGGAAATGCAGGGAGTTAAAATTTGGATATAATGTTTGGATACTAAACAGTATTTAGGAATTACTGTTAAAACAGTCCGATCTATTCTCTTTGGGTCTATTACTGATGATAATTTTTCAAAACTAAGAACAGGTTTCTGCATTCTTAGGAAGCAGCTAATGTAATGCAATACTGTGGAATACGTACATAGTGGCATTCATTTTTTTGTCTGCACTGGATTTGGATATGACATTTTTCTGGGTGTCAACTGTCATGAGCCGAGACTGTGTTATAGTCTAGACAGGCAAAGCCGGCCCAGGACGACACAGCGCAGCCAGACACGAGGCACACTAACCCACAAACACAGTCTCCCTCTTTCACACATGCCTACAGTCTGTCACTTGAGATGAAGCCAAAATCACAGATTCAGTGTAGAAGGTGGAAGAGACGGAAAAGATCTTAAGTCTTAAATCAAATCAGATCTTAAATCAAAATCAAGCAACATTTTTAATTGTCTTGAATAAACCAATCTCTCATTTGGCCATTAAATGCAGAAAGTGCTCCCTCCAACTTTCTAAAACATGACATGATCAAATTTCTTTCAGCGGTATATCTACTTAACAGTCTAAAGTCTGTTCAACAAAGACAACTATTTTTCTGGATTTCAAAGCTAAAATAAAAGCATAAATCAAATCCTTCCAGATTAACATGCAGCATGTGACATTTGACCACTCAGCTTTTTTATTGATTCTGCTAGACCTCAGTTAATATGTTAGAAGCACTGATGAGCAACTGAGGAAAGAAAAGTATATTGTGAGCTAAGGAGGAAGTAAAGGTATTTTTCTCATTCATGAAACCTAAAAGCTAATCATTTGTTTTTTGCTGTTACCATTTATTTTATGTCTTGCAGCCAACAACAGGTTCTAAACCCTGACAGAGTTTGAAAATCAACTAAAGTTTACTTCACCTGGTGAACTCCAGCCAGGAATGTGTGTTATTGAAGCAGACTTTGTAAACCAAGTGAACTAGCGTCTCCATATTTCTGCCGGTAAACCAGACTAAGCTGTTCAATCATGACTTTATTAAGGATTTGACTTGGAATTGGTTTGGGATGTTTTTACCATTGAACTAACCAACTAAATAATGATACATGAGAGTACAAAGTTAAAAGGCACCTCATGTATTAAGTTCAATGTGATATAGTATATGTAGAGAATTTACTTGTCATGCATCAACAATTTGCACGAGTTTTTGAGTTCAACTGTTTAATTTACCCCACCTCAACCATAACAAAGTAACAGAATAATCTAATTTCTGTGATTGGGTTGAAATAGGTTTAGTTTGAGCCTAATGTTTCTACTTGGGCAGGTTGGATTGGGAAGCTACCACAGCGTCAGAGTTCCAGGAGTCAACACAAACAAGAGAAGATAAAACTTGTGTGAAGTTTGGTCAAATACAAAGCTGGAAGTTTGCTGAAAGCCACAGACAAAAATCTATTTGCCTTGTTACTATGGACAGACCAACATACTTTACATTCATACAAACAGAAGGAACAAAGCACCTGCTACATCATAAATCAATATAATACCTAAAGAGTTACTTCTGACCTTAGCCCACAGTTAGCAGGCAGTGTCATATATCACCAGCTTCCCTCTGCAACTGCTACCTTTGTAAAAACAAAGCTTTTTGTTGTTATTCACAAGTCTGTGTATATGACACCAGGCATCTATGCGAGAATGGTCACTTAAATGTGTTTTAACACTTTAAGCTGAATGAATCGACTGCATGGTTCCAGTCTGTCCTGCAGTATATCAGTTTCCTTCTCCTCACTGCTTTTATCCAAACACTTCTTCTAAAGCTCCATAACACATTTAAAATATAATCGTACGAAATATCTTCATTACATCTCTAAATACACCATAATTTTACTGTTAAAAATCAAACTGTTTTGCGATTTTGTTCAGTCATTTCTAAAATGTTAATCAAATATACATCCTTTAGTATGATAATTGTATTTTGAGGAGAAGCTATTAAAAGAGTAATTTGGTCAAAGTAATACTGTAATTCAAACTTTTGATGGAGTTTCACAAACTTTTACAAAATCGTTAGATTTGATAAAAAGATAAAGATGAGTTTTTTTGGTAAACCAACCTGAGGCAGCCGGATGTATTTTTGAAGACAGTGGTCCACTCAGCATCCCGTGGCTTTGAGTCCTCGTTGGGTTCATGCTCCCAACCTGAGTGGGGGATTATGACCTCGTTGGTCATGGTCTGCAGGCCGTGGTTGATGATCACCATCTTCAGGGGCTCATAAGATGACAGATTCCACAGGGTTCCTGCAGCGGAGCACAAGAAGATGGAAAAATTAAGACATACAATGAAATGACAGAGAAAAGGGAGAGGAAACAGCTGTGCTAGAAAGAGGAATGTGAGGAGGTTAGACGATGTGCAAGGACAGAGATAACTGCACGTACTTGTTAGGACAACGTTTAGAGTGGTGAAGTAAGGTTGATTTAGGTAGGTATTTGGAAATGAAGAAGGAGAAAAGTTTGGCAAAATAGTCATTTAGAAAAAGCTGAAGTACTAAATTTCTAGGCATTCAATTTCTGGACTGATGATCCCTTTGACTTCTGCAGATTAACGACTCTTGGTCGTACATCTAAAGAGATATTCTATTTGCGTAACATATGGCAACTTCAGATACGAAAGATCTTACGAGCAGCAAACTAAAATCGTTTGAGTGTCTTTTAGCAGTTCAAGCTGCTCTAAACCACAAATTAATTCCATTACTCCAGATGTGTAAACTAACTTCACAAATAGTTTTCATTGAAGTAATTAGTGTTTGTTTTATTTAGCCACTGTAATATTGTATCACGAACCTTAATGCAGAAATGTGGTGGAGATGCTGTTAGTACATATAAACAGGATAAATGAGCTACTTTCTTTCCATTAATTCAGGGCAGGTATGGATTTTATTTGTTTCCCCATCCAAACAACATAATTTGGAGAAGGAGTACAACACGCCTAAAAGTAACAGCCAGAATATTTTATACTTCTTTTGTAATTATCTTACGTTTTGCAATCTGGTACTGAGAGCATTTTACTAACTTCATGGAGCAAAATTACTTTCCTCTGCTTCTAAGTGCCGACTCTTGATGAATTGATAAAATCAGCAAGCCAAATCATAATCACCAACTCTCCGCTGCTCTCAGGAACACGCTGCATGCATCTGTCACCTTCACTTCGTGCTCGAACTTGAAGATTAAACACACGATCACACAGTCACGCATATCCTTACATGCTCAAGTACGTACACAGATTATTGAACTGACACTAATGTATGCTTTGGACACATATTTTGTGAACACAGACACCCGGAGTGTGCGACCCCCATCTCACCCTGTAATGATAGGCTATTAGCATTATGCTGATACTGCCCTGATTCCTGGCCCTGTAATTTAAAACAGTTCCTGTGCATCGTTCACATGGTCGATATTTTTTCTGCGAAACCATGGTCATTACACTCAATGGGGGGAAAAAAAAGGATAAAAAACAACAAAAAAAAAAAACAACAGTCTTTTCTAATGTGGTTGAACTTTGAGAAAACATGTTCACTTTGCTAAGAAAAGAATAAATACATTAAGGAAGGAAGGAAGCAACTGACTGATGAATTAATCAATAAAAAGGCAAGTTGATTAGACTAATGCTAATTCATTACTCTATCATGGCACATCTATAAAGAACATATTTATTTAAAATTAACTCCTCAGTGGAAACGCTGCACCTCCGTTTCCTCTGATGCCGTCTGTGACCGCAGTGACTTTCTCCAGTGTCTTACTAGAAAGCAAATATATAAAAACTATGAGGTGCAATGTTTTAATGCTGGTATTCAGTAACATGCACTTGATTTATATGTAGGAGTAAAATAAATAAAGGTAAATTTTATTATTTATACTCAAAAGTAAATTATGTATGTAAATATTGCCTTACAGATTCTCTGGGGAAATAATCCCCAAAGCCCTCTTTTCAAGGCCGAAGCAGCTACAGTGTAGTGAACACTGTAAGTGTAATAACACCTTTTCAAATTCAGCACTTTTTTTTTTTTTTTTACAATGTTCATACAGCCATACTAGGACAATATTTGCACTTCTGAAAATCCATGTATAGGCAGTGATGGTATGTGCAGATTTTCTTCAATAAAGATACAGAACACTCAGTATTAGGCCGGATAATCATTATGTGCAAATGTAAATGCGAAACCATGCACGCCTAACTGTGTCATCAAATTACTACGTTTCACTGTGTTATGTTTGATAAGACATTAGCAACACAAATATCACACAAAATCTCACCATGATTTTGTGCTGAGCTGAATTATAATTCTGGTAATTCTGTGTTATATCACTAAAGCCTCTAGATGTGCAGCACGAGATAAGAGCTTGCATCTGAACATACGCAGTAGTCCACCGAGCATCATGACTTGACAGCACCTGAATGACTCCACATAGTGAAATCCACAGGTAAAGCTTACACCTAGCACAGGGGATCAGATGTTAGAGAGCCACACATGCACAACTGTGCTGCAATCCAGTTTCTCATTGGTCAATTTTAAAACTGAGAGCATTTAGAAAACGTATCAGTATTAAATGTGCATGTGCGGTGTATGCACTCTGGTGAAGGTAGGATAACATTCATGACTGCTTGCCAGACTGACAGGCTTGATTACAGTGCACCCGCTGTTGTCTCATTAGCATGAGCTTGTGACGAGCAACAGTCAACTTGCAGTCAACTTCTAACCGACATTGTGAGCTCGAGGAATACGAGACTTTTTGTCATAGCATCTTGGTCAGATGTCGTATGGAAATATCTAGTGCTTATTTATGAGCTCCGCAGTGTGCCACATATATTTAGCAGATGATGAAGAAACAAACAGCTCATTAATAATACACAAATGACATCTTTCTCATTCATTTATACGATAAGCCTCACTGTGAGATTAATGATGTGTGATGCCTTAATTAATGCAGAGCATTTTAAATGTTACTGTTTCAACATTGTCATGGAATGTGTTCACCAGCCCACATCCAACATAGCTGTAGAACTTTGTGTGTATGAAACATAAAATGGACAAGTATCTATCTTTGACTTGTTAGGCTATATTTAAAATCTCATGGTGAATGAAGTAAAATCAAATCTTGCTAACTCCTTCCACCTTGGGTTGTACATTGTTAGGGTTAGGGTTAGGGTTACATTATTACCTCCAGAGTCCTAGCTTAAGTGCTGTTCATAACGGTGGAATCAGTCACCTCTACACTAATCGCATATGTCAGAGGGGAGGAAGAGGCATGTCTCCTCTGTGGCTGTGATCCATCAAGAATGACAGGCATTCAGCTCACAGACAGAATGCTATTTAAAATGAGTGCTGTGGAAGTGACGATCTTCATCCATCCTGCTGCTGTTTCAGGCAGGTGACACTGGATCAGATTTCCTCCATTTACTGTCCTCTGACAGTTTGTCTGAGGTGGGCATGTAGTAGACTTCCCGCTGACTCCAACGCCGGAGACTGAAACCACTCCCCATCTGATATGAACACATCTGGAGCAATATGATGCTCGTGAAACCTGATCTAAAGTAGTATCTCGCATTTAAATTGAAACCAGATTTATCTTTGCTACAAAAAACTGGAAACAACTACAGTTAGTGAGGATGGGAACATCAGACTCACTTCAAAGTGATTATTGTGAGCAAATTTACTGTAGAGTCATCAAATGATGGCTAAATATACTTCAGATAATTATGATGCATGATGCACAACCACTTTGAGTTTAAGATAACTGTTGCCTTCCTTGTTCCTTCATCGAAACATGTAAAGCTCTGCTGTTGAACAACATCTGCAGACTTCGATTTCCAGACTGATCAGCAAGGGCATAGAATTAGCACGAGTGGGCAGAAAGGGTTAAGTTGTGTTCTCCACTTGAGCCCCACCTCCCAAACACATATGGCCACTGTGACTGGCTGTACCTTTTCCTGTTGTCACATGACAGACAGCAGCTGCGTTTGATTTTAGTAGCAACAAAAATGTGCAAGCTTTTCCAGTGAACTTTATATCCACAGAAGAACTTCTCAAGACTCTGGTGCAATAAGACATGAGTGTCAAAAGAGATCAACAATGGCAGAAAAAAAGGATGTGGACAGAAAGAGCTTTTTTTTTTTTTTCAAGAAAAGTGTAAGTCACTAGCCACAAGTTAAATTTCCAAATGGAGGTGTCTATACTAATGGTGACACTAGTTTTCCGTCGCTTTGGTGCAAATAGGAATAACATGGTCTTTAAACTAGCAGAACAAACAGCCTAAATGTATAAATATGGTATAGGTTTTTTTTTTATTTTATTTTTTTACATTTTTTCCCTTTATCACCCAGTGCTCACTAGCTAAGTTGCAGTCCTGGGCATTGCTCTCCCTCTGCCAACCCTAGGAGGGCCCTGCTCTGACCGCAAGTCTCCTTCTATACCTGAGGAGTGAGCATCTTTTCTCCTGAGAGGAGGAGATTTCCTGGCTGGACGTACCATGTAGAAGGATCAGGTTATTCCAGCCAGATCCTCCCCACCCGCCAGGCACCCTGGTTGGCCAGGGGAGGCAGTGTATAGCCCAGGAGGGAGGGTAGCTCACGTCAGCTACCAAGGGAACACGGGAGAACATGCAACAGAAAGGCCCTTTCGCCAACCCCACCCAGGGTATGGGTGCTGATGACATGGAGAAGTGAACACGCCCCCAGCACCCACGATGATTAAATGATGACTAAAACTGCAAAAAGTGACAGAAAAAAACTTAAAGTAGTCTTAAAGGCTATTCAGTTTTTTTTGTTCACAGGTATGCATGTACGTCTTTTGGTAGGTGACAGTCAACACAACTGTGCTGTGGCTCAGACACACTTTAACACTGTGACCAATACTATGATGATGATGATGTAATCCACCACTGTGTTCGATGCCCATGATGCCACTGCTCATACACCCGAAGGTTATTTATCAGGTAACAGAAGCAGCTCGGTCATGTTGTAGTTCAGAGGTGACGAGGTGAGGTCACAGCTGAATCTGAATGTTGATTTGGTGCTTTACTTATTTTTAGAATCATGAATAAATGACTGCGATGGACTGGCGACCTGTCCAGGGTGTACCCCTGCCTTTTGCCCGAAGTGAGCTGGGATAGATTCCAGCAGACCCCTGTGACCCTGCACAGGAAATAGCGGGTATAGATAATGGATGGATGGATGAATAAATGAACTGAAATGCCCCATTATCATCTTATAGGGGATTTATGTATCCCCATTAATGACAAAAACAAATCTACACCCTTGCTCATCAGGTTATACATTCAGCCCATCTTCACTAATTCTACAGGTCAGTTTTCCACAGGACCTTTTTTCAATATTCACAACCAGCTTACACTGGATAATCTTCAGATGTCGCATGCATCTTGATGCTGAGAGTTTGCCTCCAGTAAAAAAAAGTAATCACTGGTGCAACAAATGAATTTTGATCAAAGACAAAAAAGTCACATAAATGAGGTCTCCCATGAGGACCATGATATAGAATTCTACTTATGACCTATCATAACTAGGTCCAACTTCTGTCAAGATCTGAAGTGATCTTTCTGATTTATTAATGTTGTTTATATGTTTATGTGTTGATAAAAGATCTAAGGGGGTAAACAGTCTGGATGAATTAAAAGTGAAAGAAAATTTCCAAATAGCGAGACTTCTTCCTTTCAGTAAGCAGATTCCCAAAATATATAGTTTCTAACACCAAATATTTCTTTATTTTTTTGTCCACTTTATTATGGAAAACCCTGTACTTGGGTTATTGCAATCTATCCAAAGTATGAACCAAATGTTGCCTCCATATTACTCTACATTTACTCCTTTTCTTTCCTTTTACATCTACCATGCTGTGATTGATGTGCTGGGACCGGGACTAAGACTGGGAACTGGACTGAAGCTGTGGCTGAGGCTGATTAAATTTTCCAGGAACGACTGGTAGACATGTTGCTCTTCAAGCAGAGCTATTAACTTAGTTCTGCCCATTACCGTTCTCCTCCTCTCCTTCCCCTCCTCACCCCTTATGTCATCCATCACACTCTCAGTGCCAAGAAAGGAAGGAGAAAAGAGTTAAAAAAAAAAAAAGAAAAAAAAGAAGCCCGAAATAAT
>JBAMYA010000024.1:14574264-14587594 GCA_037176975.1 Arrhamphus sclerolepis | reverse complement strand
ACCACATGATTTAATAAACATAACTAAAGGGCTGTTTATATGAATTTCAATTATTTTAGCCGATGCCTGCACACTTACTGGCATACTATAATATCTATTTTAAGCGACTGAGCAGTGGAAAAAGAGGGCAAGGGATGGGTTGGCTGTCTGGGACCTGATGACAGATCATACTTTTAAAAGCATATAGAAGATGAGTCATTTTGTGATGTTGAATCAATCTTATGTATCATTTTCTGTACAAAAAATGGAGGGCAATGTTCTTAAAATACACCACAGTTTCACTCAATCTGAACAATATAAATAATGCATTAGAAGTCAAAGGGGGCGTATATGCAGGTAAACCCATGAAGAATGGCCTCCACGTCTGCAGCGCTTGCACTTCGATAACCCTCAACCCCATCTCACAACTAAACCTCTGGATAAGCCCACTCTTATCTGGCATGAAGCATGTAAATCACTTCTCTGACTGACTTTTCACACCTGGATGACCCCATACAAGTTGAGAGAGACGTGTCTCGTACTGACTTACAATACACATTTATGTGAAGAGAGAACAAAAATGTATTTTTGGTACATGTCATAAAGCGGTTCAAAGAAACCCTTGATCTTTGAATATGATCTTTTTAAAATATTCATCATTTTATAATTACAGTTAATATCAATATAATAACATGGATTTATAGTTTTGCTGATTCACTGGTCTAAAAATTTTTGGACTTGATCTGCTTCCGAGATAAAAGTAGCTAAATCTCATTTATCTTGATCAAATGAATTGAAAATCAACTGATAACTGTGCTGGTTAGCTCATGTATTCAAGACATTTAATTATATTGTTTCACATCAAAATCACATCTGTTTATACAACAGATTTAGACATTTTTGCTTAAAAATAATATTTATATTTTGAAAATATTTAAGTTGCACTTATTTATCTATCAAAAAATAAAGAAGAACATGTAATGCAAAAGTCCATTTCTGCTACCGTTCATGAAATTTCTCTACATGCATGCATTTTGTCCACTTCCAAGAGAAATTTCTGCAAATAAAAACAAACATTTTATGTCAAAACTCTATACATATTAAAATGAATGTACTGGAATATGCAGACAGGCTTTCAGACAGAACTGGTTGCTTGCAGACACACTGTATCTTCTGATAAACTACCGTTTTTGCCTTATTTTGTAAATTTCCTATTTTGACCCAATACTGTATCTTGAAAACTATAGCCAATCTGCACTTCTGACTTCATTTTTCTTTATTAGTGACCTAATCCAAGAAAAATTTCACTACTTTTGTTCCGGAAGCATTTTGCTGGTAGACCAGTGTTAAGACAACATGGTAATTGCAGAGGTCAATGAGAACACAGTGATACATATTGAATACTTGGAAAAAAAATTTTGTGATTATATTATTTCTAAATGTTCTAAACAAGGATGATGAGCAGGTTTTGTTTTTTTTATTTTGCTTCGAGGTTCTGCATAATCTAATGTTAATGTATGACTGTAAGACAAAATGATACAGAGTACTCAAACTGCCAAAAGCACAAAAAGTGACTAGTATTTATGTCCTTCTCAACTTTTCCAGAGAGAGCTAACATTATATCATGGTAGAGCCAATATTCAGTAGATTTTCTGGTTCATGACTTTATTTTGGGGCCTACTATAAAAAAATGTACACACTTTAATGTTCAAAGAACACATTACTTTTCTTGCTTCCTGTCTCCATCCCATATATGAGCTACTGTTGCTTCAAAGCAGCACAAGAGTTTGTTTCATTAAAATATCAGTTCTGATATCCTTTTTGACCTTTCTAGGAAACATCATCTAGCCCGTTCTTTCCTGCAAAAACCCAGTCATCTTGCATGTCTCGAGTATTGCTTTGCAGTACAATGTCAAAACATCCACAATCATGAAGCTGAGTCACGCTGCTACTTTGGAAATCATGTCAGACAACTAAAGAGAGTTAAAAAAAAAAAAAAAATTAGAGTAAAACGAGAGTGACTGAGCAGACTATGCTGCTTTAATGCACCATAGCTGAAAAATCGTAACTGGTGACGTCCAGTCTGCTCTGACTGGTATGCTGATGGGTCAGAAATTGTGGAATGCAGAACAAGAATATCTGTAAATGGGTTACACAGTGATGTGGATAAATAAAAAAAGGCAGGTTTCGGGCATTTCAGGAGCAGACCTCTATGGGAAAGAATACGTGCCTCCCTTTGGTGTAAACATCCCGCTTTGTAACTCGGCAAGTACTTTACAAAGAAAAAGCTCACAGACTGGGAAACATCTAGGTTGATATGGATTGTTTGAAGCTTAAATCCACATTGGGTTTGTGAAATAAATTTGTTTTCCAGAAGCTCAGACTGATGACTGCTGTTTCTTTCACATCTTTTTCAGTGTTTTTTTCCTTTTCACTAACACCAGCTCCTTCATTTATTTAACTTTTCCATCTAGTACACACAACAGAAACATAAGAAAGTATAGTGATCAGTTGAATCAGTTCAAGCTCAAGTCACATCAAAAGTTTCTCTCTGTTTTCTCTTCTGCTCTCCTTCACTTCCCTGTTCCCTGTATGCACCCTACTGACCTCATATATGGACTGTACAGCTCATTTGAAGTTGCAGAAGAAGCAACTATCTCTCATCTAGCAGCAATTACCCACAGACCTGCAGCTTTATCAGAGAAATGAAATAGAAGAAGCTTTCTGCATTTACAGCAAAACCATGGGGGTCTGATTTCCACACTTGGCTTGTACAGATCTGCACCGTTTCATAACACGATGGTGCTTAGATACATATTTTCAAACATCTTCCATGATGCTTTGTGGTGGTCCAGTGTGACTTCAGTGAACTGCTTTAAAGAGCAGAGGTAATGTAAGCCTGGCGCAAGCAGAGTTTGAGCGTGCTGAAACTTTAGTTTTTAAGTGGGGCAACTACCACAGTAAGAGGGTTATTTTTTCCTCTAGCAAATAAATTTATGGAGCATTTGCACAGATACCATAGCAACAAAGGACATAGAAATTTGTTCAACACATTTGTCAAAATAGGGCACAAAAAGGCTTAGCCAAGCTTTTTCATTGTTTGGGAGTTATCAGCCACTGAATTCAGGAGCATTATGTGGATCTGAGTGCTGACTAAGCTTGAATTGTCTTCCAGTCACAGATGACAGGTCTCCTTAGTGGGAATACTTTATTTTGCATGTAGCATGTGCCATATATTACTGCAGCACATCTGGTTCTACAACTGAAACGGCCCTATACCCACTGCAGCACTGCCCTCTATACTGCAAAGCTCTGCAGCGCTCAGAATTGATTTCATCACAACCACAACGCTGAAAGGCACAGACTCTCAGTTGCAGGGCTTCTCAGCAGTACACAGACCTCCATATCTGAGACGGCTACATTTCAAATAGATGGGAGATGTTGCAAGGAGAGAATATGCTTTATCAAGGAGCCAGCACCTACAAGGAGTTTCACGTGGGGTCCAAATTAAAATACCCATACTTCAAACGATTGTATTTCTGTCCCTCATGACGGGATGGTATACTGTAAATTTCTAAGCTGTACTCATCTCTCTCTGAGTGCATTCAAGGGTAGAACGCAGGGAAGGTGTCTTCTATCCACTGCCACTCAGTCCCAGCTGGGCAAAGCTCCTGGCTTTCACAGTCCACAGAGGTCCGCTGCAGTGTGAGCCCTGCACATCAAAAACCCTCCCACACATAGAGCCTGGCATTGATGAATACACTGGCACCTTCTTTGCCACATTCATGTTGTGACAGTGTCCCTTTATACTTGCTGCCAGCTCTTAAGCAGGGGAGAAAAACATCTTCCTGTCTTTATTTGACAACCTCTTCAGGAGGCTGTCTCACATGAACCCTGCATAAATTAGGTGTCATGTTGATGCTGGGCCACAACATGGTATCACAGACAATAGCTTGTGTTCATTACAAGAGAAACATTAATAATAGATATGAATTCAGTGTCCCTTGGGACATTCCTGTAGGTCACGAGGGCGGTCTGATGTTTCTGCCGTTCAAAACCGTTTAATGTAATATAGCAGAACCTGACATAGAGTGTTGGTGAGACAGGGAAAGTGCTGTTGCATACTACAACAGGGGTACAACAAGTAAAATTATACATTTCCCAGTGAGGATACCCGTTTTCAATCTTTTGGCCCAATTGGCCCTCAATCTGCCTCATCTGCATGGGTGGTTTCATACAGAGTGCTTTTACATACATCATCAACCATCTTGTGAATGCTAGTTTACCCTCTTCTTCACATTGCAGCTTTCACATGACATTGCAAAAACATTTTGACACGGCACCATTGGACATTACTCTACAAAACAGGTTTTATTAACGTTTGGATCTTGCAGTAATGTAAATGAAGTGTCAAAGAGTGCCATTTGGGACATTAGTTGATAATGCAATGTCAAATTTTAGTTCATAACCTACTTGTTTATTTCTGTAGAGAAAAAGAAAATGACACGTGGAAACACATTGGGGTGAAGTAAACTTAAAACTATCTACCTGTGAAAAGATCAGAGGCAAATAGTAATGCCAAGTATGAACCTTAAATGCGGACAGCACAACATTATGAGCTTTCCAGCTTTTTCCCATCTTTATACACTAAATCTAGGCTAAAGTTCTGCTGCTTAAGGTTCCAGGTGTGTAACAATATTCTTTTAACATGTGCACTTTGAGGTTATCTCAGTCGAAATAAGTGTATTTTCTTAACTGCTGTCTTTATAGCTCATTAAAGGTAAAGCAACACTCACTAGTTGTTTCCAAAAAGAGATTACACAAGATTGATATCATTATTTCCATAAAGCGTAATTGCTGGGACTATTTGTTCTATGATTTTCTCAATTACATTCCCCAAATTGAATAGTGTATTCTTTATCATCTTCCAGCCCTCAATTACATCTCCCGTAATTGCTCAGGAAAGCTGAATGGCTTAGCACAGCAGGAGAGCAAACAGCAGTGCAGCGAGAGGAAAGACCTTCAGTATCTAAATCTCTAATGAGGTTTTTACATACAGCATCTGCATAAATTTACACCTGGAAGGTTTTTTTTTTTCTTTGTAGTCTCAAACTCTCTTCCTGGTTCTATGCATCTGTGTTCCTTGATACCCTGGTTATATTATGCCTTTTTACAGTGTCAACCAACATCACACCATCAACTGAAGTTTCTTTGCAATTGGAGTAAATACAACATAAATTGGCTGTTTCTTTGTGTTTTTGTTTTCGCAGATTGTGCTTTTTGGGCATTCTTCTTCTTTTAATGTGGCCCCTTTGTTCATTCAGTAAGTTTAATTAAGATTCCGCATGGTTGCTTTTGGATCCCCAAAGCCGCCTTTGCCTGACATCTCTGGGACTTTTATTTAAAAGGACAATTTAATGAAGACAGTCACTTAGCTGTATGTTAGGTAGATATTCCTCTGAGAAAGCCAAGATATGCTGAGTTAAGAGTAAAGAGATAAAAGGAAGTCTATCCTGTTGTCACAAATCTGCCAGTCCTCATCTCAGCTCCGGAAAACATTTCGATAGCATCAAAAATGAGGATGGATGAACAGAATGACCTGGAATGAATGGAGAGTAATGCTAGTTAGCGTCATAGCTCAACAAGAATCAGGTCTTTGGTGGACCCCTGTGGACCCAAAGGCCATGTCAGATAGCCAAGTGTCAGCTTGTCAAGGGTCCCAGGGGCGCTTGACTGGAATTCTGACGATCCTTGTTTCAGCTCTGGCAGCACTGCTTCAAGTGCTGGCAAGATCAGGAATGAGGATGGATGGATAAACTTGATCAGAATTAATGTAAAGTAATGCTAGTCAGCATCATAGGTGCCATCAGCTTTGCCAAATTTTTAAAAAGTTAACTTGTGGTAGCTGAGCTAAAGTGGGTGTATTCCAAGAGGGTTCCAAGCTAATAAATCTATTTTATCTTCAGTTTCTTTAAGGCTTCGCTTCTACTTTCATGGGAAGAAAGCAGTGAAACGTAAATACAAAGCTATCGTGCAGGATTGATATATGCAATATTTAAGAAAAGGGTTCAACTAAGTACCTCCAAAGATGAATATCCAACCACAGACGAGACAAAACTGGGGGAAAGTGCACTGGAAGGTGACTCAGAAACCAATAACTGGTTCTGATAAGTTAGTTCAAGAAAAGGTTGGCTGCTTGACCTTAATTCTTGCATGACCTAAGTGCCAGATGACCAGCCTGATGGGCTTTAGCAGCACTCCATGTAAAATCTTTGTTTTACAGTTCTAACCATAAAGATGTCTTTTTCAGTAGAATAGATATCAGACTGCACTCTCTAGAGGAATGGCTCCACAGTTCACAGAGAGTTCAAAAGGCAACAGTTTTCTCCCAAAATTCACTACTGACATTTGCTGTAAAGCCAATGTAGTGAAAATGCAATCCTGAGGTCACCAATATGCACAAGTCTTATTGAAGGACTGATGAAGGAAATGCAAAAGTAAAAAAAAGTCCAATAGCTACAGTATCTCAGGGAGATTCAAAATCAACACAAGTCAGGAGATGAGATGACGCAGAATTCTTCCAATATGAACTTTTTGTTTTGTTTTACTTTTTTGCCATTGTGTACCACCCATTCACACTTTCAGTGACAATCATAGAAGTAAAATAATCAAGACTCCATTTTTTTTTTTTTGCTCAACATTTTTTTGAGGTCTACATCCTTGACCTTTGATCTTTTTTTTATCATTAGCTGGTCTTTGGAAAGCTCAATCTGCTGCTTCCACATGTAAACAACTTTCTGCTATCACAAGATCCATCCAAAAATGTTTCAAAAAACTCATAGCTTAAATGGAAGTAAAATAATTCTCACAATTTGACAGAGCTACTCCAGCAAACAGCATTTAAGTGGTGCTATACTAGAATTTATATTCAATACCTGATCCAGCTATTTATACAATATCAGAACCAGTGTCTGCTATTAATATGCAATAGATACATGCTTAACAAAGTCTACAGAAGGCTAACTTCAAAATTCTTTCTAATCAAGTTTCCTCAGAACATTTCCATCAAGCAAATACCTGCTAAAGTAAGAGATAGATGTATGGATAATGTAGATGATGTTGAAGTGCCTTATCCTCTTCAGTGGAGACATTTTGTTTATAAGACAAGTTCATTTCACACCTTTAATTTCAAGTACAAACTTGCAACAAATGATCATCAAGAGATTTTGCAGCCAATTCAATAACCTTTGGAGATTGTATTTTAAAAAGATTATCAGTGTGGATCCCACCACTGTGTCGCGGCAGCAAACATGATGTTCCATTTTTGTTGGATTTTCTGCAATACACATTTTCAAAGTGTGATGACCTATCCCAGTTTCCCACAGACATTAGCACTGTCTCAGTAGAGGAGTAACAAAAGGCTTCTCTCTTTTGCCTTATGTTAACTTTAAGCTTTAAGTAGCATGAATGTAACTGATAGGTAAATGGCAGGCTATTATGCCTTTTCATACCACATAGGCTTAAATATATTAATGCAGCTCAGGGGATGGTAAAAAAAAAAATAATAATATCAAAGAGTATGAGTAGGAATGGGGCTTTTCCATGTTCTACATTATGTCATACTTTATTGCATGGCCTGGGCTGATCCATGCTCCTGTGTTTACCCTGCTCAGGGTAGCTCCAGTGATTACAATTAAGCAGCTCTTATCCCTGGACATAATCAAGGCACACCAGAATGTAGAGGCTGGGGCTAATCCTCATGTGGCACAGACCCACAGCAGAGAACAGAGAGGTGTCGTGGAGAGTATGGACAGCCAGAAAGACGAGCGGACAGACATAGTTCTGTCTGGCCTCACACTCTGGCTGTACTGACTAGACCTGTGTGTCTGTGTGAGCGTAAAGGCATTTTACTTCACTTAAAAAAAGAGTGGGATGGGGTGTGAAAGAGGGCAGTTTTGGGAATATTGAAGAGAGGATTTAAATCAGCCCTCCTAATGCAGTGCTTGACAGAAGGAGGGCGTAAGAAAGGGGAGGTGATTATCAGCAAGTCAGCATGTTACCAGGCTCAGGCCAGTTGATATTCTAATAACAGCGCTGACCAAGGTCTCAACAACTGGGAAGGGAGATGACGTGGACAAAATCTGATTTAAAAAACAATTTTGACACAAGCAGTTATGTGTCTAGTAGTAGAAAGCTGTCTGCACTGACCCTGTAATTTTAAGGACACAACAAAATTAATCCCACTAAGAACGTGAGTCACAATATTAGCAACTGAGCAAAGCCTGAAAGTACAGTCAGTGGCATTAACAAAGAAGTGCTGGAATTAAGGATGTAAAGTTCTCATATGTACATTTTTAAATGATGGATCAAGTGTTTGTACTAACCATATAAAACTGATAATGCTGAGACATTTGGAGGATTGCTAATGCTTCACAATAAGGGACCTGATGTAGGGCATGGCGATACAAGTAGGACAAGGAGGTAATGACACTCACTCATCTACACTCAGCTTCATCTGACAAGTAAATCGTTTAACTGCAAGGCAATCTAAAGACGTACATGTAGGCAATCAAGCATAACATTGTACATTACAGCTCAAATCCTACTCAAACAATTTGATATCATTACAGTAACAAGACATCTCCTCTATTCCGTTCCTCCAGTCCATTCAGGACTGTCCTGCAGTTCTCACACCATGGTATGATGGGTATGCAAACCATGAACACACAAAGTCAAGCTGGAAATAAGGAGTTACTAAGATTACTTTGCAAATTCTTTTATTATAAGAAAGAAAATAATGCATGCTGGTCTAAAAACTGCTTTTCTATAAGTTGTTTTTTAAGAAATATTGCATGCATGGATGATGTTTTCATGCTGCAGAAACTAACCTCTTGTCTTAATCTAACAAAATCATGCAAAATCATGACATAAAGCCAGGAAATGAAACTGAAAATGTAACTTATAGTGCCTTAAGCATGTATGGGCTATTTTTTAAGCCTATGGTACAATTGCATGTGGAAACCATGTGGAAAGTAAGTGGGGTAGAAGTTGAGTCTCATCTCGACTCTCAGTGAGCTCCTTTGTTAAATGCTGAAGTGCGGGGAGAACCCCATATTCATTTGTTAAAACCAAATGGCCCCATTTCCATTGCCATTTTCAACATTTGCACTAATATCTAATTAATGATCACACTGATTCAACCAGGTAGGACCTACTTGATTTACCCAAATGGGCTCAAGATAAGATGCTCATTTTGGTAATCCTGTAGCCTTGACATAAGCCATGTTGGCTCTTGTACAAAAATCGCCAGAACAAGTTAAAAAATCAGCATTGGGCATTTTATTATTTTTATTTCATGTATTTTTTTACTAAAGCTAATGTCAACATAACACACAATCACTTGTGTGTCTTTGGCTTATGCGCACTGAGACATTGGCTATATTCACATGCAAGGTAATATTCCCACTCTTTATTTATTGTACATAAGATGATATTTCAATTATGAGGTTCACGTGTATCAAATATATGACACATTTACATTCCTCTACATATTGCAGCACACAGTCAAATTAGTAACTCATGCACACATTACGTCCCCTGACACCACTGCAATGTTTGCACTCATGCAAATCCTTAATTACATCCATATCCCTCTAAACACAGGACTTTCCTCAGACCTCTGCCTCACTTTGAAAAGCATTTTCTTTTTTCTTTTTTTTCTCCCAAAGCTTCCCTGCTTTGCACTGGTTCAGCTGGGGACTAGGGCATGTGTTGTAATGTGGGAGTGTGTGTCAGAGTCGGCATAAAAATTACAGTAAAACATAGCACTGTGATTAAGGTGTACGAATTTGTACATAATGTGACAAAGATTGTAAGACTCCACATACCATTACTTTCTTTTGATTATTTCTTAGAATGACTGAGGCAGCTGTCAATAGAGTCAGCTGTCCTCCAAATGGATAGACCTTGGACAGTACACTAAATCCCACATTGCCCACACTGAGATTGTTGGTCAATAAATATGCATAGTAATTACCCGCAATTTTGATGGATTGTTTTGCTGTACTAGTTTATGTTAAAATACACCATATGGTCATGTTAACAAGGTTAAATGTCTAAGTTTCACAAGAGGGGGCTTTAACAAAACGCATAGCATTTACATGACTGGATTAATGGATGGAGTTCTGTAGTCACACTGTGTTGACTCTGTCCGTACAAAAACATGAGTTTTAACTAAAGGCTTTGCAGTATGGGTAATGCAGAGCAGGTGCCAAGCCAACAGAGTAGAGTCTGGATGTTTGGCCACAGGACTGGAGAATGGGAAGGCCAGGGAGGTTGGAGGTGAATGTTAATCACTTCAGGAGCAGGAGGCTGAGCAGTGCAGGTGTTTGTCCCACAAAGGTCTATTCACTCTGGTTCTGCATTGGCTTTCCAGTGACCACTTACCATCACACACCACTGACAGGCGCCAAAAAAACATACCTCATACACAATTCATAATCATTTCTGCCTACATGTACATCAAACACACAAGACTAAGCTTGAAAAAGTGCCACGAAGCAATGAATTACACTAGAATAGTTATGTTTATCACTAACCTTATATTTTAATAAATCAAAACATAAGGTATGCATTTTAATGAATTATGCAATAAGTACTCAAGTGTGCCCAGTAAGTAATTTCTCCACCATCTGAATTGGCATGAACAATATAATATACAACAGTCTTGCTGTTCTGTAATTCCCATGCACATTCAGTAATGAAATGCTACACTGACCATGAAACTACACTGAGATGGGTGTAAAGCTGATGTGATGAGGATAATATTTCCTCTAATGTGGAAATGTATCTGTGTTGATATGCAGGATGTTTTGTTCAATAGATAATTTTATGTTCTATTGATTAAAAAAAACAACCGTGGGGTCTTTAGTTCTAAAGCATCATTCAGTAATGAAAGATCCACAGTGCCTCTACTCGAGGTACCTCTGAACCTTACGTGTGCAGTCGCCTTTTTGGAATGTCAGAAAAAGCATGAATGTAATGTACATTATATACAGAAGCACTCCAATTAACGGTTAACTCTGTCACCTTGACGCAAGAAAATCTCCAGTTTTGTATTTGTATTGGGCTGGTTCCATCTCTGTGGATTTTGCATGCTCTTCCCACGCTTGTGTGGGTTTATTCAGATACTCCAGCCTCCTTCCACGGTAACTTACATGTTAGGCTGACTCATATTTCTAAATTGTCCAAAGACAATTGGGCATGTGTGGTTTTTTGACCGGTTTGTTTTTGTGTGGCCCTGTGATGGACTCACAACCTGTCCACTGTGTACTCTGCCTGTCACCCAGGGACAGCCAGGATAGGCTCCAGCCTCCTGAACAGGATGAAGTAGGTAGTAGACATTGGACGGATGCCACCTAACTTGTGCCAAAGCATAGCTACAACTACTACTGCAAACTATTTCATGGCACTTCCGAATATACACTGAACCATATATAAAAGTTTAGCCCAAGCCATAATCACTTCTCACAGCACCCATTTGCTGAAATCAAATAAAAACTCTATCTCTCCATTGTAGCACAACAGGAAAACACTAAGCAGTGAAACAAAAAGAGATTTATAAAGAGACCACACTGCAAGACTCACACTCTAACACAAGTGAAATCTGAAATTAGTTTCAAATGAATCTGAGTAAAAGAATAGTGGATTTCTTAAAACATTAAAAGCTCATTAGAAAGTGATTTCTTGAATTAAAGGTCACTATGAACAGGTGAGACAATTACATCCAGAGTATATATATATATATTCGATAACCTGACTTCACACCTTTTTCACAGATCTTAACGAGTCATAACAGGATAGTGGATGTATGAGCGCACACAAGCCATTAAAACTAAGCATAACAATGTTCCAATAAATAAGCTGGCAAGTCTGGGCTGTGATCCAAAATGTACAGCACAATAGCAAACGTTGGACCTAACTCGTCTAAATACAGGCCAGTCATAATAAATTAATGCAGTGCTTTCTATTCTTTCACATAAACAAGTGTATGTTGTTAAAACAGTCCACTGCTTTAGACCACTGCTTAGATATTCTAATAGGTTAAAGGTTTCATTAGTGATATTAGTGACATACTTTTCCTGTAGTGATGAATTATATTAATTGACTTGTTTTCACTCTGGTGTAGACAAGATTATACTGAAGCACAATATGACCTATGACACTTCAAAAAAACAAAAAACAAAAGATAAATATCCTTTCCATCAGGGAAGAAAAAATCCATTGAGGGAATAACCTGGTCATTCAGTACATTCAGGTAGCTGACCTCATAGCGGCACTCAGCATGATGGGTGCATCACTTCATCCGCCTCTCTTCTTACCCCGATACATCCATCACTCTGGAACAGAATAAATCTGGACTCATCAGAACACACAACCTTCTCCCATTGCTCCAGAGTCCAATCTTTATCCTCCCTAGCAAACTGAAGCCTTTTTTCCCAGTTAACCTCACTGATAACTGGTTTTCTTAAGACTACACAGCTGATTAGTTCCAATCCCTTGAGTTCCCTCCACATTGTCCATGTGGAAATGCTCTTACTTTCACTATTAGCCATGAGCTCTGCTGTTTTTTGTTGTTTTTTTTTTTACAATTTGATTTCACCAAACATTTAAGTGATCGCTGATAATGATCATTCAAGATTTTTTTTCCAACCACATTTCTTCCTCAGAGATAATTCCAGTTTTTAATGATGCATTTAACCCAATTTTAGCAGTTTCAACAATCTCCTTAGATTTTTAATATTGGCTTGATGCATGCCAATAATTTGACCCCTCTCAGATTAAAAATCTTGTCCATGACCACAGGATGTGTCTTCTGACATGGTTGTTTTAGAAATGAGAGGCTACTCACTGCATCAGTTAGGGTTAAATAACTTGTTGAAGCAGAAATCCGTGCAGTAATTATCTAATGGCAGGTTCTTATCTATTTGTTTTGTTAAATCCAGTTGGTGACTTTTTTTTTTTTGGATAGGCAATGTATATAACATGAATACATACTGAAACATACTTTGCAATTCTGTTTTTAGGGTATTGCAAAAGCAGTTAATGAATGGCGTCTTCTTTTTCCTCTGTTTAAGACTACATTTTAGCAAGTGCCACAAAGACTTGTGAAAACACAAACGTTTGGCAAAGAAATATTGTACAACTTTGAATGATCCAAGACATTCATATCCAGTATTATATAGCACAACCTGCTCTGAGTCCTTTTCTTTTCCTCTGGATGGATGGATGGATGGATGGATGGATGGATGGATGGATGGATGGATGGATGGATGGATGGATGGATGGATGG
>JBAMYA010000024.1:14554378-14566928 GCA_037176975.1 Arrhamphus sclerolepis | reverse complement strand
TGTCTGTGTATATGTGTGTGTGCAATGTCTATACAAGGCTTTACCTGAACTGCACTCCGAGTGGAGGAGGGGGGGGCACAACCAGGCCACCCAAGCTATCAGGGGCAGACAAGGAAGAATCCCGGGCCCAGACAACCAGCAGCCCCCACAGGGGACCAGGAGAGGGAAAGGAGGAAGTCCCTCATCAGCAAGCCCCAACCCCACCCAGCAGGCAACAGAGGGAAGCCCCGGGTGGAGCCCCCATAACCATGGAAGAAGGCAGCCAGGGAGCCTGCAATGACGGACCGAGACCCAGCCGGGCACCAGCCACCCAGTACAGGCAGGTTGCAGGGCCAAGAGGTCCACGCCCCCAGGGCCACAGCCCCCGCCCGGCAAAAGGCCCGCCCGCCCGGAGAGACAGGGCTACCCCCAACAGCCGACGCCGGCGGGTTGGCACCTACCCCGATGCCCTAGGTGGAATCCCCAGAGCCACCGGGGAGCCCAGCTGCAGGAGCAGCGGGGGTCAGCAGAGACGGGTGCAGAGCACAAAAATCCTCCGCAGGGAGCCACCCAGGCAAGCCCAGCAGCAAAGAGCCCCAAACCCAGGCTGGACAGTAGACACCCATTGACTCAGAAACACCAACATACACCCACTGACAAAGACGAGGACAATCATTCTCTCACCACTCCCAACTCCCACTAGAGTCCCGGTACAGCCCAGCAGCCCCCCTCGGCAGCACAGCAAGCCCAGACCCAGGCCCAGCGACCAGTACCTGTCCCCATGCCCTAGGCCGAACATGGGAAACATGGGTGTAGGAAGGCCTCACCCCTCCTCACTCCTGCCCCCTGGTGATGAATGTGTGCAGGTGTAACTAATGCAGTTAAAACAAAGTGGGGAGGAGGAGGTCAGGCTACCATGTGGCAATGCCAGTAACCACATTTGACAGAAAATTATTTTTCTTATTTCTTTCATTATACCTCACAGAGATTTAAAGCCTGGAATCTTGATTTTGTTTATTTCAAGCTGCAGAAACAATATTAAATGAGAAAATGTGAAAGGGAGGGTTTTATTCTGTGGATTTTCTCAAACTTGCCAAATTGAAAGAGTTTATCTTTGAAACGGATAGTGAACTGATGAAACCCTTCAAAATTATCTAAATCTGAATCAACTAAACATGTTTAGTCACTATTCAACAGTGAGTCAATGACACTGATGCTATTGAACCTGTTCCAATCATTTTGGTGAACTGTGACTCTGAAACCTTTGCCCTCTTACCTTTGTTCCCGAAAATTTCTGGAAAAATAAATAAATAAATCAAGGAAGAAATTAACTTTGCTAAAGTTCTCACAAATAGCAGTACAACAGCAAAGACTGAACAATCCATCATGTACTCCAATAGATTTTTATACTTTACTGTAATAAATTGTGTTTTTATTTTCTTAAGTTCTTATTTATTTTCTTAATTTCTTATTTATCTTATATATTTATCTTTATTTTAGTTTACAGGTATTTTCTGTAATATTTACAGTATTTCAAGTTTCAGCCATGGTTTAAAAAAAATAAATGGAATCCATAATATCTGCATCAAAGCATTTCTGATTCTGGATTCAAATCTTTACAATAAGCCAAATTTGACACAGCCTGCACCTATGTAAAGACAACAAACAGCACTAGCATGAAAGCTACGTAATAGGCTACAATTACAAGCAATGGTGCACTGATTCACACTGAGAAAATGATTGTATTGTCCATTATGTAATGATAGATTCGAAGAGCTCATACACTTGTTTGAATGTTGAGCTGTTCAAAGGCAAAATTAGCTTTTGTTGCATATTTCAAATGTTCTGGACCAGTTGGAGCCTTTAGCAAACAAAATGTCTCATTTTGACCATGAGTACGACTGTTTAGACCTGTTTGCTAACTGTTCTGAAAATGTGGAGTTTGAGCTGACTGCTGCATCAAAGCAATCAAGAATAACTGTTATGATAAATAAATAAATCACTCATTGTGTATTTAAAACACGATGGGTTTATTGGAATAATTACATTAATCTCATTCCTGATTGTTTCATTTACCTTTGACTGACAAATATGAACCAAAATAAGTTCATTAGCCTGTTTATAACAAAATCTATGTAATCCAAAAGGATGGAAATTTTATGTGCAATTGAAATACATAAATCTTTAAATGATGTCCATTTATGTGAGAGAGCATTATTGAGATAAGAGGTGTTTCATTCATGTTACTTGTTAAGGCTGATCAAAGCAAACACTGCTGATAAAAACACAAGAAAACGCATTCCCACTGTACTGTTTTGCAAAATAAACGAGTCTTGGTACTTCCTGGGCAGCGGGCAACAGCTCTAAGGTTATGGAAGGCAGCATTACAGATCATCTGCGCGTTGATGGAGGGATGTTTTTGTCTGTTCATGTATTGCATTCAGTCAACTGATGGAGTTATGATGTACACACGGGTACAGTTTATTGCTTATTTGGCATTCCAGCTATGCCATGGAACACTTTCTTCACATCAGTTTGATGTTCATTACATGGGTATCTGATATATTCTGGCAATAGCCTGAGGATGCCATTTAATACCTTTGGGATGACTCGGAGCAGGGAGGGTTGTGAAATCCCAGCCTGGTCTGCTATTTCTCTCTGAAATGTACCTGTAGCCAGGAACTGGACAGAACTTGATGAAGTATCCGATGAGAACAACATGCCAGGTGATTTAGCTGCTCATGAGAATCACATAGTTGCAGTTGGATACAGCTCATAATGCATTCATCATTTTCCTTAAAAATCATTTTAATGGGGGCACAGCGGCAACAGTCACCTCACAGCTCCTGGGTTCAATTCCTGCCGGGGAGACGCTGTGGGTACTGGGGGCGTGTTTGCCTCTCCATGTTATCAGCAACCATATCCTGGGTTGGGTTGGCAAAAGGGCCTTTCTGTGTGGAGTTTGCATGTTCTCCTCGTGTTCCATTGGGTAGCTAACGTGAGCTACCCTCACAAAAACATGCAGTAGTCCTGGGCTTCACACTGCCTCCCCTGGCCAGCCAGGGCACCTAAGAGGGTGGGGAGGACCTGGCTGGAATAACAAGATCCTTCCACGTGGTACGTCTGGAATTCCCCTCCCCTCCGGTGAAAAGAAGCCCCTACTCACTCCTCAGGTAGAGAAGGAGACTTGAGCTCAGTGCAGGCCCCTCCTGGGGTTGGCAGAGGGAGGTAGTGAGCGAGGTAGGTAATGAGCGCTGGGTGATATAAATGGGGGGAAAAAAAGGGATAAAAATAATTTAATTAAAATAATTTTTAAAAAATCATTTTAATTATAAAAAAATGTTAAATCTCTTTTTAATGAATGTGATTTTATATGCTCTGTGTGTACTTGAAAGGTCTGCGTTTGCTTTTTCTAAGTCAGTTCAGCATTCCTCATTTGTGCGTACGCGTGGTCTGAGGAGGTTCTAAATTTGTTCGCAGGGTGAGAACAAATTCTGGTAAGAAAATATTTGTGAATGATTTGTGCATCAAACACAGTCGACGCACAGATTTGTGCATAGACACTGTTGGTAAATGAGGCCCAGTGGTAACAGAATGGGAAAGCTTTACTATATAATGGCCATCAAGCAAATGAAGGGGGGAGGAAATGAGAAAAAATAAAAATTAAAAAATGGAGGTTGGGGGTTGGGCTCAGGAAGGGCACACTAATGGTATGTATAACAGAATAATGAGATAGTGCAAAGAACATAATTAAAATAAAATATAGAATGATTGGTAACAATTTTTTGGCTACCTTCAGCCACCGCCACCCCCCCGGAAAGAAAGGAATCTTGTAATTGGAATTAAGCTGTAGTCACGAGTAATCATTCTTTGGAGAGAGACTGTATAATGAAGGCCTGGGCATCCTCTGGGATGGCAAAAGTTCATTCATGGTTCTTGTAGCTGGGGTAGATAGTTCGTCCATCCCATCCACTTTGATCCGTTGTTTCTCCCTAGCAGGGTGCAGAAGATGGGCGCAGTTACAATGGTATTGTAAACGGGTCAGGGAAGACTGTCAAGTAGTGGTGACTTAACCAGACCAAAAGCTTTTTTCAGTAGTTCAGATACCGAAGTGGTGGTACAAGAGTTCAATCCCTCTGGAACACCCAACATTCTGACGTTGACGTTGTTCCGTTGATCTGGCCTCCAGATCATCACACTTATTTTGTAATGCATCTGTAATGCATCACTAACTTTTGCACTTCCCTTCATAAGTCTATAATATCAGTGCAGGTAGGCACGCTTTACTCCATCTCATATGGTCTCCTTCAACATAGTTAGCTCCCTGCTAATGGTGTCCTGGCAGGACTTCAGCTCTGCCCCCACAGCACCAATGTCGGCTCTAATAACCATCTCACCTTCAAGTGCTGCTCTGAGTTTGATCTTCATGATGTCCCTGACGTTCTTCCGCAGCGAAATAAGCAGTTCCTCTTTGAAATCAACCAAAGTCAAAGCGACAGCTGATGCCGATAAGGCAACTTTGTCCGGTGCACCATGCTCGCACGGTCCAACGGGAGGATCTATGCAGCTAGGCCGCGGGTGTAGATTGGAGTGTGTTTTGGTGTGTTTAGGCGATTTGCAAGCCACCGCTCAGCAGGCCAAGAGACTCATTATGCATTCTATTTGTACTGGGTAGTGGAGATTTCAGAGTTACGAATTGGAAATTTCAACTGGAACACCCCCTTAAGTAGGAAGTCTGAGCTGGAAAGTTGGAGAATCCTCACCACCCCCGAGTTGACAATCAAAGATGGCTGCCTCCGGTGTAAACAGTAAGTAGAAGCTCCTGTAAAATTCCTTTATTAGTACTTCTGGCTCATTTTTGTCACATCAAAATAGTCGTATACATAGTATTGTTCAACTTATACATATGGAAATGCTGCTATAGTGTTATTCACATTTTTCATGTGGTATGTGCAAACTACAACACAAGGCATGCTAAAGTTGTTAGTAAAGCAAGCATGAGAATACCTCTAGTCAACGTTGCCATCTTGTTTTCTGACTTCTTCCTCCTGTTTAATGGTGGTTTACGACTTTGTAACTGGGACACTGATAACTCAGCTGTGACATGATTCCCAGCTCCGACTTTTGACTTCCTATGTAAATAGAACACAGCATAAGTGGTAGACTAAAAAAAGCGGATGTTAAGTAGGAAAGTTTAAAAAAAAGGATGTGAATATATTTAAAACATTTTGATCTGGAGAATTGTAATGTGCGTCTACTCCGTAGCTTGCACAACAACCACCTCAGCTGCCATGATCATGTAGATGACATTTTGCAGCGTCTTTATCGTTCCATTTGTCAGAATCTTATCAGTCTATTATGTACAGAGACTGCAGAAATGTTGAAAAATCTTCAAAAAACAAAACAAAAAAAATTGTCAAACTGTGGAATGCCAGGGTAAATGAAGTTAAGCAATCATGACAGCTTGATGTTACTGGTTCTAACCATTGTGATTTCAGTTTTAACAGTTTCTTGTATTTTATAGTCAACAGTATTACATCCATACATCCATTCATCATCTACACCCGCTATTTCCAGTGCAGGGTCACGGGGGTCTGCTGGAGCCTATCCCAGCTCTCTCTGGACGAAAGGCAGGGGTACACCCTGGACAGGTCGCCAGTCCATCGCAGCAAGTAGATAATTGTCATCTGTAATTATTTAAGTATCTCAGAGACTAATTGTGTCCATTAGTTTGGACGCTGTAAATGCAGTCTTAGTTCTTATTCTTTTTTTTCTTTTTTTTTTGATGTGTGAATATTAGCTTATTTTTCCATGCTCATTGTACAGCTTGACCTTTGATTTGTTAAATATTGCTGCAGAACAGGTTGGCTGGACCTTCAGCCCCACATGTATTTGTGATGGTTAACGGTACTAAACCAAAAGCTAAAAAGTAAAAACGCAGTTACTCTCCAGAGTCATTTTGAAATCCAGTGAGTACACAAAGTATTGTTGATATAACTGTGAAGGCGGGGCGGGGGGTAATAACCTGGGGTGATACATTTTTATGCAATTACTGGAAAACCTGTCTTTGTAGTTCTGTCAGACTGTATAAAAGCTGAGTAACTCACAGAATTAGCCACTATTACTTTACCAAAGCTCCGCTTTTTTCCTCCCGTCTCCAGTTTCACTCTGAAGTTAAACAGCAGCATGAATCTGTGGCTGAGCTCTCATCTCCTGCTAACAACCGTGTTAATGAGCAGCTCGGCTCCGACGCCTGAAGAATGCCAGCCACTGGTCACACCTTTGTCTCTGGCCGACCCTTCTGTGGTAAGCATCCTCTTATTCCATCTCTAGTCTTTGGTGCAAAAACTGGGATTAAAATGCTCATGCGCTCAGCATGTTTGATAGCATTTATATGTTGCCAGAATTATTTTCAACCGCCATTTTCCTGCAATGACCAACTGCAAGTCCATCAGATTATGTCTGAAGCAGCCAATCTGATCAGACTAGTAAAGACAAAGGCCATGTGTTATTTTAGTCTGCATTGTGGCTTTGAGTAAAACAGATAATAGAAATGTATAAACAGCTTAATTTATAACTCATTCAATTTAACATTTTCTGAATCCTACAACTTGTGTCTATATGCTTGTTAATTCAGCAGGAGGGGCTAGTTGTTGTAGAGACAAATTTGTTTTGCTTTTCTATACTGTATATTGTATTTGTAAATGTATTTATTTATATTAACAATTCTACTACAAGTGCAAATGACCAGAAATATCTCCCTTTGAGGTAAGAAATGGGAATAATCAAAGTAGAGTGACAACCCCAACAATTTGTGCTCCATTTTGCATTATATTACTGCTGCATAATCTGACCTTGGGGTAAACCTGCTGGGATGTCTGCTCCTGACTGACTGTGCAGTATCAACTGCTTCTCTTAAGACTATTAATTACTTATTTTTAGTTAAAATTTAAAAAAATATTGTCACAGTGAAAAAAGGTATGTTTTGTAGTTTTTCTGAGATTGTATTTGTCTAATATAACTGGGATCTGTTTATTTGTATTGTGTTTTTACACGACAAAAAGTTTTATTTAGCAGCTGTTCAAGAAATTCTTACAAAAATAAAAGAAAAAAAGTGAAAACACTATTAATGCAATTATTAAATTTTCAGAGCTTCAACATTCAGGTGTGCTTAGTGAAATATGTGTTTGGTAACTAACTAACTTCCTGTTTATGTCCAGATGTACAGCAAAGTCATCTTCCTTTCGGGCTATTCGGACAACAATATTTTTAAAGGCATCCTGAGTGTAACTGAGAGCTCCTGGGTTGAATCTAAAGCGTCGCCATCCAACACATCTGAATTTTTCATGAGCCAAGAGAACAGAATGTGAGTTGAAAATGCACAACATGACAACTTCAAAAAACTATAGTCTCTCCACCCCAAAGATCCCTGTACCTGGACTAGGATTTGTAATCAAAACAGATATCACCTTGTTCAGAACACTGGAGAATATTTAAGATCTGACCTTGGGAATTGACCACAATGCTGCCAGATATCCCAAACAGTTTAAGAGCATTCATTCTTCCTTTGTGAAAATATTTAAGATCAATGTAGGAGCCCATCCACGAGAAAAATACTCGAACCAAAGTGTTCCAGATTAAAATGAAAACCTATTAACTCTGGACTCAAACCCTTGAAAATGGCCCTGCAACTTATTCCAGCACCAAGCCTATCACTGGTTTGTTCGCACAATGAAAATGGATGCAGTTATTCATGTAATATTTGTATCTGTAAGAGTTTTTTAAACATTCTGAACTTATTTCTGTGATATGGAAAACTGTTTAAAAAAAAAAAAAAAAAAACCTTCATGACTTCCTCCTCATTGACTTCCTCTAGTCATTCAAACACATGATTTTATGTTGTTATAGAATCTTAATTGATGCATAAACCTATGATATCTGTATTGGCTGCAAGTATCTCAATTTCTACATTCACAGTTTTAAAATTCAACTCCAGTTTTATCTCCTGATTAACTTTTCATTCTTATATCAGTCCAGGAAGAAAACTCTGAGGTTATGAACTCACTTCTTCCTCTGTTGGTTTTCTCAGTAATGACACCTGCATTGGTTCAACAGTGGCTGTGGCCGTCAAAGAAGACACAGCAATAGTGGCACGTGAGTTTGAAATACTGCAACCAATATGTTTCAAGTTAGAAGCTGGAAATTCACAACACGTACACACGCAGAAGATCCGACTGTAGCCTGCAAAACAGCTGGGACCACAAGAAGGGCATAATTCAACTTGACCCTTGTCTAGTACATTTTAATGAGACGTATAGATGAGCAAGCATGAATAAACCGTAACTAAGAGATCATATTTAATGTTGATTAATTGTCTTGATATTGTCAAAAAAGTGTGTAGCTCACAATCAAAAGGTGTTTTTAGTAGTTTTACAAAGGTTTCTTGGTTTCCCATCATTTGCATGCTTGTATACAATTTGATATCTAACCATTCTGATATTTAGTGTTACATTTTTTTTTAACTCAGTTCTATTCCATTCAAATTCAAAGGTCGTTGATCCCCAAAGGGAAATTCATACATCTCAGTCATTTTACATATCTATTTTTGAGTTTTCTTTAAGTAATTTTGCACCTTTTATTTAAAAACTTGATTTTAAGTGATTTTCCAGGGTTTTTTTTCCCTTCTTTCTACATAATTTATTTTTCTTTTAAGTTATTCTACTTCTGGTTCTTTATCTCTCTCTCTTCTTTCACAACATCTCTTTTTAGTTGTTTTACAACTTGTCATGTTTATTTTAAGCCATTTAATGTGTCTTTTAAATTGTTTTGTCCCTATTTAGTCTGTTTTTTCATCTCAAGTCATTCTATAATTTTTATAAAGTACTTTAACATTTGAGTTCCCTCTTTTGCACTAAAAGCAGGTTTATGATGGGGAATTCTGCTGTTTTTATTTTATGTTTTTTCTGTTTCCAACCGAAGTTCCCAACATGACGTCAGTTTTCCACTTACTGCCAAGCTGCCCTGGCTGCCTGGTCTTCAGTATCAAGAGCACTGTTAAAAACGGCAGGCGGATCTTTCAGTTAATGAACTTCGACAGTGCAGATGTGCCTGATGAGATCCATGCTCGTTCTCTTTATCTTTTAGGTAAGGAAAGAACTAGTAAGAAAAAGATGATAATACCTTGTCTTACATCTAAAACATTCATGCATTTTTGTTTCGTTTCCAGCCACCACACCAACCCTGAAGGACTCAGATCTAGAGCATTTCAAGAAGCAAGCAAGCTGCCTTGGTTTCTCTGGAGAACCAGACTTCCAGTACAACACTGAGAAAAGTGCTTCACTTTTAAACTTCAATAACTAATATACTGAAACAACCTGTTGATCTTCAGTTTGAAGATGAAGCCAATTTTCTTAATGGCATGTTTCTGTCTCTGCAGGTTTATGTAAAGAAGGTGAAGGAATTCGAATGCCATACTCCCAGTAGGTCATCCCAAGGGCGATGAGTGGATTGGCCATCCACCCAGTTAGGAGAATGACCAAAGTGATGTCCCCCCTGTTAACCTGCCATCCCATCTGAACTGTTTTTTTCTGGTTGATGGTCTCTCAGTTAAAAACATACATGTATTGAGAAATAAATCCATGAATTTGAAAAAAGGATTATTAAACACCAAACGTGTAGTCGACAGTTTGTTTTTTTTGTTGTATGTTGTTGTTGATTTTAACCTTAACACCAAGGTTTTCAGGCTGTCAGGTTTCTCATCCAATGTGATCTCTTACAGAAAATACCTACAGATGATTTTTAAACATTAATTACACGCGTCTCAGAGTCCGAAACATGGACTACATGGGCAATTCAATTTGAATCAAATTCAAAAATTCTCCATTAATCCCCGAAGGGAAATTCAGTTATTACAATAGTCATCATGATAATCTTTTATCATGAATCTTTTAGGAGACTTTGTGGACTTTCTATCCACACCATGATAGATCAGCTTGAACCCTACTCCTAAATGACCCACCTTGCTACCTTTCCTCCTGGTCTTCTGAAAACACAGAATATCCACCTTCTTCCTCTGGATCAGTGTTTTTCAACCCTAGTCCTCAAGGCTAACTGTCCTGCATGTTTTAGATGTTTCCCTGCTTAAACACACCTGGCTCTAATTAGTGGGTCATTGACAGACTTGTGTAGACCTTGAAGACAAGCTGATGGCCATCCAATCAAGTGTGACGAAGGCTCCGTTTACATGATAAAGCTCCAGGCGTTAAAAATGCAAAATACTTTATCAGATGTCCATATCGTTTAGACGGCAACAGTGTTGAAAACGGGGGTTGAAAACGCAGAAAAGTGAAATCACCTTCCAGAGTGGAAATCTTGAAAACACTTCACTCTCACATCACCGTCTAAACAGTTGACAATGCAAAGCTGCGTTTTCTCGTCACATAGAATTAACGTTTCAGCTGGATACTGCTGGAGAAATGAGTCCATATATTTAGACTGGCTGGACTCCCAGTCCATATTTTCTTGCGCTTATGTTGTCTAACGTTATGTTCAGCAACAGCTGCCAACTCATGCAATGAACGCAAGACACACGGAGGGCTTAAGACCTGAACGCAGTCAAATGCGTGTGTCTCACACTGATTCTGTGATAGTTGGCAGCCCTGTCTACCTCCTTGAGGACCAGCGTTAAAAAACACTGGTTTAAAGAAAGTAGTGTCGAGCATAACAACAAACTGCATTTCTCTTCTCCACAGAGAACTCAAGTGAACCCTTTGGAGCATCTGTCATCATAGATGGAGTCACTTATGGCACAGGAACTGCAAGCAGTAAAAAACTTGCCAAGAATAAAGCTGGTAATTTATATAATTTATTATACTTTACATTGTGAAAGGTTTGTGGATTCATCACAACTTTATATTCTGCCCTATGAGCTGTCTATGCTGAGAGGACTCCTAGCTGAAAATGGTGGTGTTGAAAGTCTTAAAAAGGGATTCTTTTTCTTAAATTCCTGATCATTTGGATGCATTGTTTGTCGTTATGTCTTTCTTGATGTCAGCTATATGTGCTGTCACTCTACACTAGTAGAGCTGGATGATAGTGACTGGGTTTTACATATCTAACTTATGACACTCGCTTGCTGTATAAATCTTCTGAAAAATGGAAAAGAGCCTCTGTTACGGAGTCATCTCTTAATTTCTGCATGTCTGTATTTTTCCCAGTCTTTTGTGTTTATGATATTTCATACAGTGATTTTTAAGTGATAGCATTCTGTACATACCAAGTATATACTTCGATTGGTCAGTTGTTATAGATGGTTTCTTATTTTCGCGCTCATTGGTAATGTGCTGTGAACTGCAGCTCGAGCCACACTGGAGATCCTCATTCCTGACTTTGTGAAACAGACCTCGGAGGAGAAACCTGTCGAGGGTGATGAGTTGGAGGTATGTGGTGTCTTTGTGTGTGTGTGTGTGTGTGTGTGTGTGTGTGATTTATTTATTTATTTGGTGAAATAATTACATTGTCTTTTTCTGTGAAGTCGAGAAACATGAAGGTTTATGGTTTTCCATGGATTGTTGGAACTTGGGCATACCGCTCAGGTATATTAACAGCCATCCAAATGTATTGAGCAACACATGTATTTTTATTTATGTACTATTCCAAATGCAAAATTCTACTGCAGAGTTGAGTACATTGCTTGGATTCAACTCTTGCTTTCTTTCACATGTCACATTAACCTCTCCTTTTATTATACACCAGGAAAATGTGCAATCATGCAATCTTTTTTTTGTTTTGTTTTAAGTATCATTTATTTACCATGTAAGATTCAGATTATTGCTTCTAAGCAACTGTTTTTAAAAGTACCAAGCAGACACTAACAAAAAAATAAATAAAACGAGGGTGGGGGGGGTATAGTTTCTGTGCGTCATTCCTACTGATTCTCTCTGTTTTAGACCTACGTTTTAAATCATTAGCATAGTGATCGTGATAGGGGGATGCTCCAAATTCAGTGTCAACCAACTGGACCAGTTAAGTTTTTACAACTGATTTCATTTTGGTCTGAGTGATAGAATGAACAAAAAGCAACATGACATCTGGCATGAACAAAGTGAGGTGTAGAAATGAGGCTTTGCCTTATGCCTTTGATATTACAAAAAAAACAGAACAAGTATTATGACTGGCAAAAAGCTCATTGTCATGAACTGTCCCCTACACTCCTGGAGCACCAGAAGTATAATCTCATTCTTTGAAGGGAAACACTGAAGTTGGTAAGAGCCTATGATGGTTCCTCTGAATGAACACATGTTAAGAGTTATAAATAACTAACATTCATTGTGCTCTGTCCCGCAGTATTTCAATCATATCAGTATAGAAGACTCAAGAGTGTACGAGCTAACCAACAAAGCAGGACTACTTTCGCCATATCAGATTCTTCATGAGTGCCTTAAAAGGTAAAATTACGATTTTTTTTTTTTTTTTTTTTTTTTTTCCCTCACACAGGACAGTCAAGTGACCCCTTGTCGTCCATCCTCCTTAACATCAGAAGTTGATTTCTGGCTGTTGTTTTGTTGCCAAT
>JBAMYA010000024.1:14541568-14553173 GCA_037176975.1 Arrhamphus sclerolepis | reverse complement strand
GACTCAAGAGTGTACGAGTTAACCAAAAAAGCGGGGCTACTTTCGCCATGGCAGATTCTTCATGGGGGTCTGAAAAGGGAAAATTCCGCTTTTTTTTTTTTTTTTTTTTTTTTAAATCAAACAGGACAGTCAAGTGACACCTTGTAGTCCATCCTCATTAACATCAGCAGTTGACTTCCGGCTGCTGTTTTGCTGCCAATTAAAATTTCAGAGCATCAGATTTCACATATTAAAGTGAGCACATGTTGCTTTTTTGTTACAGAAACCATGGAATGGGGGACACCAGCATTAAATTTGAGGTGATCCCTGGAAAAAACCAGAAGAGCGAATATGTGATGACATGTGGAAAACATACTGTACGTGGCTGGTGTAAGTAGACCTTAATATGAACCTTCATGCCACCAGATGGTGAGTGCAATCTTGTGCAGAACTGCCTAGCAATTTAGATAACATTAAAATAAAAATATTTAAATAAAGTGAACATTATTATTATTTTGTTCCTCTCCCTCTTACTGTAATTTTAGCTTTCATTGGCATTGACTGCATTTATCTTTGTCACTAGGCAAGAACAAGAGGGTTGGCAAGCAACTAGCATCTCAGAAGATCTTGCAGATGCTTCACCCCCATGTCAAGAACTGGGGCTCACTGCTTCGCATGTATGGCAGAGAGAGCAATAAGATGGTAAAAAAGGTAAGTAACCTCACTAATTACAGCTGTAATATTACATTTAGCAGACACTTTTCTTGAAAGCAACTTACAACAGAAGGATACAATCAAACCATGGTAACAGTAATACTTCTGAATTTGTGTCAAGAGCATTATAATGTCTGTTAATCGCATGCATAGTGCTGCTCTACATCATGTTTTCAAAACGATTTGTAGACCAGTAAGTGGTGTACAATGTCCATTAGCTTTTTAAATTCGGTAACGGTAACATCTAATCTTTGCATTTCATGCTTCTAATGATGCATTGCTGTCTTGGATTATTACTACAATCTGTTGACCATTTGAGTGGTCTGCTGCTATAGATGGGTAGGTGTGTATCCATGTATTGAGGGCTAAACGGGGTCGTTGAAAATTCCACTCACCAAAAATACTAGTTTGGTTTTGGTCACTGAGTGGTTGATTGGCAATTACTCACATTGAGTTAAAAATTATTTCCCTGCAGATACAGTATTAGGTCACAATCAGTTTGTTCATGAATGACATATTATTAATCATGTCATGTGTGCATAATTTCACATGCACACATACAATAAAACATATTTGTCTTTTTCAGGAGAGCTCCGACAAGAGTGTGATAGAGCTTCAGCAGTATGCCAAAAAGAACAAGCCAAACCTTCATATCTTGAACAAACTGCAAGAAGAAATGACGAAACTGGCAGCTCAGAGGGTAAGAATTGTTGCTTCTTTTCAGTGTCCACAGTCTTGATTTTCATTTTCACTTACCAAAGAACTTAACATTTGTCTTCTTGGAAGGGTATTTACTTACTTTTTTGAGAATGTTTTAGCAAATAACTCTTAGCTGTTTGGCAAAGACCCTCACATTATATTGACTTGTAGTTTAATCTGACTGTTCTGTGCTGATCAGTATCAAATGACAGGATGTTTGCACAAGCACATCATCCTCTCCTTGCTTGCATATTCCTATAAAGTTTTATTCCAAATGATTGTCATCACTCATTTAAGTTGGGAGTAGTGGTTAAATTGAAATTTGACGCTTCAAACATTTGAGTAGCATTAAAACTTCAAGATATTCATATTGTGGTTACTTTATTTTATTTCCACATCAGGAGGAAACAAGAAAGAAACCCAAGATAACCATAATGGAGTCAGCCCAGCCAGGAAGCGAGCCCCTCTGCACTGTCGACGTTTAAGCCTTGGAATCACTACCAGACTCAGTTCCTGTCAAACCATCCACCACAAACGTATGCATCACAGAGCTCTAAAGGCAATATAGTAATACATTGACCAGGCTGGTAGAGCTGCTTGCTTCCTTCATGTGTTTGATTTGTTGAGCAGGTAGATGCAAGGGTAAAACCTAATGCACTTAGAGGCCCTAGAGGAAATTCACTGTCTACCTCTGCTGATGCATCCTTATGGCACAAAATAAATCACCTGGGATGCAGAGAAGTTAACAGGATCTGACTGAAATATGAAGAACATTGGAGTTTAAAAAAAAAGCATGCTTCTGAAATCAAAAACCACAACACACTTTTTTTCTTTTGTCTTTTTGAAGTGTTTTCAGCAGTCACAATCTTTTAGTACAAACACCTGTTACTTGTTTGTGTGTGCTTGAAGTATTTGAAAGGGACTACTATTGTACATTTTACTGTTCATTTCAATTAGGAAGTTCCTTGTTTATTTGGCTTTTTTTTTTATTTTATTTAAATTAGTATAAGTATTCTGGATGTTTTGGGCGATGAATATAAATACATCTCATTTTGTTCATCCTCAGAATGGAAAGTTGCTGTCTTGGCTTGCACGACAAGAACACGCGCTGTGAAGTGATCACTGTCTAGGACTATTGTTATGCACTCCTGTCAGTTTTTTTTGAGCGTCCATGCTGTTGGTACTGGAAACACTACATTATGGATATTATGGTGGACTTTCTGTATCAGCAGGATGATGTTGCCTTCATTTGCTTTTGGTGAATCAAGAAGCCGAGGTCCTTCCTCTCCTTGCCAACACTGCAGTAAACCTCAGTAAGGGGCCGGATTACTGTCATAAGTTGATCAGTTTCTTTAAGGCTTTTAGATCTCATTTCCTTTTTATTCTATACTACTACCCACAACCCCCTTGGCATGTTTTAAGTTGCTTTCCATTTTTGATGCCCTTTAAAAAAAAAAATTGGAAAAAAAAACTTGGCTACTTGTTGCCTTAGTTAATCCATTTCATTAAGGGCTCAAACTAAATAATTGGACCTAAAACACCCTTCAGCAAGAAGTGGAAAGACCAAGCCCCATTAACTTGATAAAGCATTTATAGTTTTTTGTTTTTTAATTAAAACAGCTTGCAAAATGTTATACTTAGGGAAATAAGCCTGCAGCATGTGTGGATTTTTAAGACGTGTCTTAATAAATTGTGTATTTTGTGTGTTTGCCATTATTGTGACAGTTGATTTTACTGTCTGACCACATGTAGAAAACATTTCTCAACAGGCAGCCTTGTGAAAGCTGATGAAACAGTGTACACCAAAGCTTACAGTCTTATGCATTTTATAGAATCCTCATGTTGCTTCAAGCTGTTGCGTAAAAACTGATCTATAACACTCAAAAAGGAATAACACCTTTTTTTCTGGTGAGCAGAAGAAATTGGTTTGCATTCTCAAATATTTGACTTGTGCTTTTTTGACAAGACATCGGTTTGAACAAGGCTCTTATAATTGTGTAGATTGCTTTCAGAATGTACTTTTCCTCCCTCTGTACTCATCACCTTGCTCACTTTGTGCTGGTCTGAAAGAGAAATATTGCTATTGTGTGTTGAGTTGTACCAATGAATTAAGAAGAAAAAAAAAAAGCTGCCTAGAAAGTCATGTATTGCAACTTGAGCTGTATTTCAGTGATATTTGTTATGCAAAATAAAAATGTCAACTAATGACCAGAATTATTTTTTTCCAAATTCACAAGATAAAAAAAACAAAAACAAACAGATTCCACTAGGTTTATTCAATTTGTGCAATGTTATTTTAGAATTTTATGGTAATACATAACCCATAATAGCCATCTTAAACTATAAAGATCTGCTGAGGGACAAGACAGCATATTCAGAGGAAACGCATGGAATCTTAACTGAGCTGTTGAATACACAACCTTGTAAAAGAAAAAAATGATTTTTTTTTTTTTTTTTGTTCCATGGATACTTTTCAGTATTTGCATGGATACATGTGGAAAATGGAAAATCCGGACTGCTTATCAGACTGCATAGGGTCCATTTGCTCCCAGTCACTGCTGGGAGTCGTAGTCCACTCTCTCCAGTAGCAAAAGCATTTCAACATGTTTGGTTTGAGGGAACAGATCCACAGCCATGGCTCGCACCGGACGGAACGGGGCTCCATGGACTCTGTTGGATGGAGCTCTGCAAAGACTGAAGATTCATACCATTATACACTGAACTTGAATCATTCTTGCATTTGCTGCTTAAAGCCGTAAAAAACAGCCACACTGATAATGCTCACTCAATGAAGTTTGTCATGGCTGCCTTGGCATTACATGCCACGTAAATGAGTCTCTTCAGATGCTCTGCTCTTCTGATGGCGAGGATCACCTTTGTGTCTGTTTTAAGAAAACATCATTTAACAAAACCAATCTTGAAGGAGGTGGATTTCACATTTTGGTTGGTAGGTACTCACGCAGGCCTGCCCTTGGTGGATCCACAATAGCTGTGACGCTGGGCGACACAACGGCACTAAGGATGTTGGGAAACACATCCTCAGCTTTTCCACAGTGAAACTCAACATTACTTAGACCTTCACAAACCAACAGAGAGATGTCCAGTCAAAATTATGCTGCACTTAACAAATCAGCCTTCTATAATGTGAAAATGGTGTTTTAATTTCTGTAATGACCTTCATGCCCCTTTTAAACAGTAAAAGTGTGAAGTGCAGCTGTATGATGCTGTCAGATGTCCTACCGTTGAGCTCTGCATTAACCTTGGCATCCTGCACTGCTTCCTGGCACATCTCAATGCCAATTACCTTTTTTACTCTCTGGAAACAAGGTAAAAATGATCAAAATGAAAATGCCAAAAATTTCCATATTCACTGTGTCAATTTCATTGTGTGTGAGCACATTTAACCTGATATGCTTAACTCCTGTCTCCAGCTAGATGCAAACGTATTTTCCAAGATCCAATTAACCCAGCATGACATGAAGACATTAATCAAGAGCCCGTCTCAGACCATTTACTCGTTAAAGAAATGAAGATAAAATATGACTACCACCCGCCTGTTTATCTAGCTTGTGACAACATGAAAAGAGATCTTACTTTAGCCAGGGAAATGCCGATGGTTCCAGTTCCACAGCACACATCCAGCACTATGCTGTCCTGATCCAGCTTTGCCCATTCCCCCACCGCAGAGTACAGCACCTCTGCAGCACCAGTGTTCACCTGACAGGTAACGCACATTAGCATTCAGATGTTTAGCAGCCATGGAGGGGTGAAATGTTTATGCAGGCTCTGATATTTGGTACGCTAGACACAGCTGAGGTCATCGTAATCTGAGTGTCTTGAAAAGCAAAACATACTGACTGGATGACACTTAGTACATTTCCAGTGTGTGAATTTTTAGAGTGAGTTGAACCCAGCTGTTCTTGCTGCTTACCTGGAAGAATGAGTGAGGTGATATCCGGAACTTCAGATTGAGCAGCTCCTCGTGAATGCACCTCTCTCCAGCCACCAGCTCACATGGCAGGTCCTCTAGATTGGGAGATGTCCTTCACACGCAAATACACAAGTCTGGCTCAGGGGTGTTGATTACTTTGATCGTCATCAGTCGTGAAATGCTAAGCATTACGTTTCATTCACCTCTGACCCTCTCTAACGAAGTACAGAGAGGTCACGCCGCTCTCTTTCCCCTCTCCTTCTGTGAAGTAGTTCTTCATGGAATTTTTCAGAGTGCTGAGCTCTTCTTCTTCAAGTTTCTAAAAGGTCATTGTACAAGTAAGAGATATAATGGAGAAAGCAGACAAGGTATTCCTCCAGATGTGCAAAAACTGCTGATATCTCTTCACCTGCGGGTTGAAGAAAACAATAGCCATGGCTTGTTTGGTCCTTGTGGTTCGTACAGTCAGTTGCTTCCAGTGTCCTTCATATGTCTCAGGACTGTACACAGAGTACGCTGTGGTCCTGTTTGAGAAATAATGGTGACAGTGAAACAAGGAATAATCATTGCAGCTTTCTGGACTGATTTTTGTGGAGCAATCACAGTGAATTCGAGATGAAAAGGCAACTATACCATTAACAGAAGAGCTTTTTTAAGTCTAATCTCAAAGATGACACCCCTAAAGGAATACTGCCCATGATTGTTTTCTATCTCTACTTTACTGTTGATTGTCATGATAATGTGGTAAATACCTGATGAACTTCTGAAATTCACTGACCACCTTCTTCGCCTCTGCTGATACGTGGCTCGTCTCTGCTGGCCCCACGACGGCACAAGAGCCTCCTTTATATTTCGCCAAACGAAATCCAATGGTCTTATCCTCGCCATCTGCACCCACTGAGATGAGGAACTCACACTTGTTCCTGTACTCTGTCTGCCATAATCCAGAGACAAAAGGTTGGATGAATTACACAAAGAATCAAACAATTATTAAAAACTCATGCTTTTCTGTCTTTTCTCACTTATACACATTATGACTGAATTATCGTCTCACATGTGGCCGAAGGCTCAAACAAAAATGAGGTGTACGTACATTAGAGGGAAGCCTCTTTTTACGGAGTGCACAAAAAACAGGATATCCAGACTCTCACTGACTATGTTGCAAGAACTTTGTGACATCACTGACTGCATTTTATGTTAAAGAGGATTTTTCCTTGTAATGTCATTGTCTCCAGGATGTGTACATTACTATATATATATATATATATATATATATATATTTATTTTTTAAATCAGATGATACCGTTAGTGTAAAAGATTTCCTGACTTTTAATAATGGGCAGCCAGTTTCTCTCTGCAGATCAATTAAGTTGTGGATTGATACCTGTGTGGGAGATGGTTGAATAGATTCCAGAGGACAGCACATTTTGTTGTATTTTCCTTTCTGTACAAACAGCCACGGCAGCATGGTTTTGTTGGTGCTGCCGATCTCTCTGAGAGGAAACATTGTGTTCAAAATGAGTGAATCATTGTGAATAAACACAAAAATCTGAACCAGGGCTGTTGCTGCACATCATCAGGACAGGATCTGGTAAGACTCAATATAAATGTCACCACCTACTTGGCCAGCCTCTGCAGAACCTCCACCACCTCCTGCTCCTTCATTCTCAACTGCTCCTCATAAGGTACATTCCACAGAGGAGTCACCACATTGGCTATCTGAACACTGAGCGGCTCCTCGTCTTCATCACCACTTCCCTTCGTTCTCTTGGATGCTGGCTGCCCGGCTGCACCCTCTCCTTCTTCTTGCTTCCTCCTTGTCTTCTGGATGGGGTCCACTTTGGGTTTGGCCAGCCTGACACTCAGCACCTGGCCCTTCCACTGCATGCCATGCACCATCTTCATGGCCTTATCACGCTCCTCCTCATTCTTAAAGGTGACAAAAGCAAATGTCTGCCTGCCAACCAGCTTGATCTTGTGCGGGTTGACGCCGTGTTTGATCAGGAATTTCTTCAGGTCACTAAAGCCAGTGAACTTTGGGAGATTCCTGATCTCTACTTTGTAGATCTCAGAGGTGAAGAGGTCGTTTTTGATGTAGCGATACATGCTGGGGTCAGAGGCCACTTTGCCATCCCCTTCTTCTTTACCGTCACTCTTGGGATCATCATTTTTAGGGTCTTGGGGAAGATCCGTTCCATCAGTCACTGGACTGTCGCTAACATCTGCCATCACTCTGCTGGCTGTAAAAGTACACACAAATCAACTTGTGAAATTATTTTTGAAAACGTTACCAGACCTTTGACTTTTGTTTGACTTTAACATTTTATGACAACTGGAAATCTTGTGCTAAATGGAGTAAAGTTAGTTTTAAGTTGGATTACTGACAGTCATCAGTCCTGTTTTCTCTCATAACACCATTGCAGTTTTTTTTTGTTTTTTTTAAGTAGATTTAACACCAAAACTAATAAGTGCAGTCACTTGGCTTGAAACCTATACAAAAAGAAAAAGAAAACGATGAGAAATATTAATATAAAATAGAAGACGCCCTAAACAGACAAAGAGGCCTGTCTCCTTTCTGTCTTGATGTACCACAGTTCAGCTTAGGTTTGCAGTCACTGGGTCAAGTGGCTTGGAAACTCTTGAAAACATAATGATAATAATAATAATAATTATGGGGGGGTGGATAGCCTTGAAGGTAAGGAGGAGGATTTTGAAAATGATCCTAAGTTTTACTGGGAGCCAGTGGAGCTGATGGAGGATAGTGGTGATATGGTGAGAAGAGGGGGTCCTGGTGATAATACGAGCTGTTGAATTCTGGACCAGTTGGAGTTTATGAAGGGATTTGTGGGGACCCCAAAGAGAAGTGAGTTACAATAGTCAAGACGGGAGGTGACGAGGCTGTGAACCAGGATGGCAGCAGTGTGGGAGGTGAGAAAGGGGTGGAGGCGATTAATGTTACGTAGATGGAAGTACGCAGACCCGGTAATGTTACTGATATGAGCTTTGAAAGAAAGTGAGCTGTCGAGGATGACACCCAGACTCTTAACCTGAGGGGAGGGACAAACTGCCAGTAAGAAGTTCAGTTTTATTGCCATTAAGCTTGAGGAAATTTGCTGTGAACCAAGATTTGATATATTATGAAGAGGAATGGCCCCAGGACTGATCCCTGGGGCACACCTGAAGTGACTGGGGAGGGTTGTGAGGTGAAGGATTTAAGCTGAATGAACTGAGTACGGTCAGTGAGGTACGAGTGAAACCAGTGAAGAGGTGTATGACTGATGCCTAAAGGAGAAAGTCTATTGAGGAGAATAGGGTGAGAGATGGTGTCGAAGGCCGCACTCAGATCAAGGAGGATGAGACCAGAATCAGCAGCCACGAGGAGGTCATTGGTGATTTTGATGAGAGCTGTTTCTGTGCTGTGGCGGGGACAGAAACCGGACTAGAATTGTTCATACAAGTTATTATGGGTGAGATGAGAGCAGAGTTGAGAAGCAACAAGTTTTTCGACACTGCAGAGTCATGATGGCAGGTTTGGAAACGGATATTAAAGAACAAGTCGTGACAAAACAGGACAAAAGAAGCAAAAAAAAAAAGAAAAACTGAGAAAAAAGGTGGGCGCAAATAGCAACACAGTTAATCATAAAAATTATCAACCAATGCAAAAACAGTGTTATTTGGAAAAGATGGGTTTTTGAATGATTAAGTCTCTGACATCCCAGAGACTACTGCTTATCCAACCTGCTAGCTTCGCCAAAACACCCAATTTATTTCTTGTTTGTAGTGTTAGTGAAGTTAATGGATAGTTGATTACATATGAGTCAAATCTCGAGTCATGTGTGCAGTTTATAAACGGATGGTTGCAGGATTTACAAACCTTCAACCTGGCAAGCTCTTCTGACATGATCACAGGAACAAAGGTATATGGGCTCAAACATGTTTTCATTTCCAGATGTATTTAGCATCTGTCTTAGGAAACCTATACACTTCTCAATTTTGAGCTGTCGCAGAAGAAAGATCAACACTGACAAAGAGCTGTGGGGATATCTTTGGAGTTTGATCAAAATCAGCTCTCGTGTGTCCTCCAAACATAGCAGTTTGACAACAGCTGTCACACCAGACCTGTAACCAAAGACTAGCTAATATAAATTTCTAACAAATGTCAGAAAATTAGATCATAAAAACACACAGATTAAAAATATATGGTTATTTAATGAATATTTCAAAGAAGAGAAATAACTGCCTAATGGGTAGCTACCAACATGGCGGATTTCCCAACATTCCAACCTAAAACTAACTTCACGCGGTCTGCGAGTTTAACTTGCTAGCTTAGCTATCACAATTAACTTACATGTAGCGGTGAAAACAAAAGTTAAATCTATATATAGTATGGATTCTAAAATACGCTGAATACAAAGTGTGATTTATCTGGAAAGCGTCAGCTTTTCATCTCCACTTGAACTAAAGTTCTTTCAGCGCGCTTCCTTTGACGTTCAGAGCAAAAGAGACGCTAGTGTTTAAAAATAACTGAAGCTCTCCAAATGGTCTGAAAAGCTGAAAATGTATTTCATGCTGTTTACACCAACCTTTAAACATCTGCTTCCTCCTCTCTCTCACTGCTCAGCTCTGGACGCAGCCATGCCGATTTGACCACGTGTGACGCAAACTTTGAACTTCCCTTAAAGGGACACTGTCGATTTCCGCAGAGAAGTTCAAGGACTGACCACCAGTGGTGGTCCAGAGCACCCTCCCTCCAACACATTTTAAATAAATAAATACCATCTGTGTGCTGGTCAGTCTCTGGGCATACAGAACTATAACTAGAAATCACAAGATATTTACCAACCAAGATAAACAGTGAAAATTGATTTATGATCATCATGATTGAGCAAAAACAAATTTTATTTCTCTCCTGTTTACATGAGTGCACTCAAACTCCAGCTACCTTTGAACTGAATCTGATCTTCGTGTCATCTACTTTATTAATGTTTTTTTTTTCTATTTCTTTTGATATAGTTTTCTTTCATCTTAATGGATTTCATACTTTACTGTTTTTAATGTTCCGAAGCATTACTTTGCCCTGTTGAAGCACTCTAAAATGCTTTAGTTTGAAATTTTCCTTTACCTTATACCTTTGCCTATATCCATCAATAAAGAAAAAAAAGCATAAAATAATGAGTTAAATAACTACATTTCCAGAAATCCTTCACCACAAAAATAACACATGAACAGAACCTAGGAAAGACATGTGAACAATCTGCAGTGAACACTCAGGGATCTTTGAAGAGACTCAAACCATAAAACTACAGCAAGAACTGAATTTTCCTTCAGGGATTAATAAAAGCATTTTGAATTTGAATTATTTTTAATTAAGGGAAACTCAAATTTGCACTTCATAACTTTGCAAATTTGCAAGAAAAAAATCAGAACTTTTAAATCCTTAATTTAAATGCCATAATTTAGGTGCCTCACAGAGAAGTACTTAAATGTGACTACAAATGAGTACACATTACTTCACTTCAGATACCATGCATTGAAGCCAACTTCATAGCTTTGGGGGATTCCAAGTGATTTCGGGGGTCTCATGCATCTACAGAGTCTACATCACAGACTTGGGCAATATTAACTCAAATCAGTATCACGATTAATTGAACAACTTACTCCAATTACAATTAATGAGCGATTATCTTTGTATAGTTTTATTTTTTGCCCTCAAAGATCACGATGAGGCCTTTACTGCAAAAATAATTGACTATTAAAAACTGGGATACGTTTGTAATAAAAGAGAATATATCTTTGATTTCTAAAAATATGTGAAAGGAAGCACATGTAGTAAAACTATATATATTAATCAAATTAATATTTAAAAGAAAAAAAAAAGTTTACGTAGATTATTGGTTCTGATTATTGATTTCAATTAATTTTCAATCACTTGGCCAGTTCTACTACATCACATAGCAAGAAACAGCTCCTTAAAACTGTGTGCATTTTAAAAGGCTATTTACAAATCTTATTAACTGATCAAAGCTGGCAGCTGATTTGTATCACCCTAGCCTCACAAAAATGTCTCCATCTGCTAGTATGTTTTTTCCATGCACAGTCTGGACATCTTCAGGTGACATTTGTTATAAAGTTAAAATCTGGTTGCTCTTTAAGTGAAGATCGTCAGTCAGATGGTGTCTTTAATTCTATAAACATGAGCTAGGTGTACACATAGACATATGTGAGTATGTGTGTGTGTGTGTGTGTGTGTGTGCGCGTGCTTTCTGCTTGAGGTCTTTGAGT
>JBAMYA010000024.1:14528482-14541468 GCA_037176975.1 Arrhamphus sclerolepis | reverse complement strand
TATATATATATGTGTGTGTGTGTATACACAAACGCACATATATGTACACACAGACACACACTTAAAGAGTGTACATGTGTAGTCTGTGGTGGTGCGCGCGCTGTCATACCGCGCGCGAGCATCATACGTTGAGAATTCGGCGCGCGAAAGCGCTAACAGGAAGTAAGGGCAGCTGAAAGGGAAACGGCGGCCAGTTTGGGATTTGAATCTCTCAAACTTATTCTAAAATCTACAAACATCTACATAAATATGGCAGACACGAAGGTGAGGTCGGGTGTTATGGGTCGTTTAATGCATGCTGTTTGCCTTGAAATTGGAATTTTCGACGGACATCGTCTTTATTTGTCTAAATTAATCAAAGTTGGGAAAGGAAACTGCGAGACGGAGATGCCGACAATGATGCTGTGTTTCGTGATGCCGAAAAAACCCCCCAACAAAACCCCAAAACGTAGTTAGTGTTTTTTCTTAAAATGTATATAACGTTTAAACAGTATCTCATGAATGTTTGTATTAATGCACAGGTTGTCTAGTGTAGAGGTTTATTTTCTCCTGTTTCCGTCTGGAGTTTACGTTTACGAGCTCAGAGGAGGACCTGAAGTGTGCAGCCAGCATGTTAGCGTTAGCCACATTACTCTACTTAACCGACACCAGAAAGCGACCGGTACTGAACTGGTAACGATTTAACTCAGTGGACTGTTGTCGCCATTTCCTCAAACGAGTTGTTAATAATTTAGTGTAACCAGTTGGCTCGTGATAACGAGGTCACCTGCGTTAACTTGCCTTTGTCTGCACAACAGTTGCTAACATGAGTTAGCTTCAGTGGTAATGTGGTGGGAACATTTTTATTGATGTTTATTTCTGGTATTTTTTTCTATTTTGGGGAGTGATGGCAGTAACAGCGATGCAGCGAAATGACGTCTAATCTTTAAAGTTATTTATCATAAACTGATAAATACGTGACCGTAGTCGCGTTAAAGCCCTTTGATCATCTCTTCAGCAGCCTGCCAGGGAGAGGCCTCTTGTCCTCCACGAGCTGTAACTCAGCGTGGCAGACTCCACAAGAAGTTGTCAGTAAAATAAGGTTATAAAGCTGTTTGCCGTTTCTGCTGAAGTCAAGTGCGACCACGACATTAGCAAGCTTGGAAATGCGTAAATTGATCTTTTTTTCTTTTTGTTTTTCAAACTGGTGATCCGTAAAAGTCTGTTATAATAAAACTTTGTTGCTGCATACTGACAAATCTCAACTTTGTCTTCATCTGCCACACGAGAAAATTATTTGTGCTTTCATCTTTCTTCATTGAGGACATGTCAAGTCAAATGACATTAAAGATGCTTGGCTCAGCAACAGTGACTTACAAAAGGCTTTGTCTGCCCCCCCTACACAAACTACACTTGACCAATGAGCTCCCAAATCCCTCTATTGAAGCCTTCATGCTCTGTTGTTCACTGAAATCACTACAACATGCACAGGTATTTTATGTTGTTTTTACAGGGTGAATGATTTCAGCTTTATTAACTCATTCTCTTCTTTTTCGTTTAGGACCAGGAAGACCACGACACCACTTCAGACAGTGTGGAAGACTCTAACCATGATCCACATTTTGAGCCCATCGTGTCTCTTCCTGAACAGGATGTGAAAACATTAGAGGAGGATGAGGAGGAGCTCTTTAAAATGTAAGTTGCTTTAATAGTCTTCAGGTGCTTTTTCTTATTCCCCCCCAACTTGTATTTTATTTGCTGGATCCAAATGTTCAATTAATTGGATACTTCTGTCATAAATATTCACGATTGAATGCTTATGTATATAATATACTAGAAAAAAGTATTAAAAATAACCACCAAATTCCAGATGTAGGAACAAACATAATGAGAATGATTTTAGTTTTTATTATGCATATTAGAACCTAAGATGGTTCTTTTTTGACTGTTCCCTTCATGTTTCACCAGAGCATATTATCTACCTCCATCTAACCCTATCCTCTGCATCCTCTCCTCTCACACCATCTAACTTCATGTCCTCTTTCACTACGTCCATAAATCTCCTCTTTGGTCTTCCTGTGGGCCTCCTGTCTGCTAGTTCCAACATCATCTTTCTTGCTCTGGACATTAGAATCAAAGATCCAGAAAAAAAAGATAGTACTGCCCCTACAAGTATCTGATTACTTAGTCAGAAAGTATATTGGCATCACTACTTATTGTGGTAACTTCTTTCAATTAAGTATTCTCCTGTTTTTCCCAGGCGGGCTAAACTATATCGTTTTGCCTCTGAGAATGATCCGCCAGAGTGGAAGGAAAGGGGAACTGGTGATGTCAAGCTGCTGAAACACAAAGAGAAGGGCACGATTCGCCTCTTAATGAGGAGAGACCGAACTTTGAAGATTTGTGCCAATCATCACAGTGAGTCAAGTTGACAAATATGACCTAATTGTGTTTATGTTATGGAACTAAATTAAGTTAATCAAAATGATAAATGTGAGCTGTCTACCAATAAACTTCCAGTCCTGCAGTATGAGTGTGTGTCAATAGGGCCTTCTTCATGATAAAACTCAGTCTGAGTAATATGTGAGTATATCGTAGAGGGATGTTGACAATGTCATTATTCACTAATGTTATTTAAATTCCAAAGTTTTACTTTTTAGGATGTAATGGTGCGATGGCAGTTGCAGAATCACCATATCCAGATGAGGCTGTTCATTTATAAAACTGTGTACACAACCTTTGGTAAAAGTTTACATACTACCAAAAGCCTAAAAAAAAAAAAAATGGTGTGCACCGTAATATAATCTTGATATATAAAACCGTGCTTACACACATTTGCAAGGAATTTCCTTTATAAATCACAATCCACCTAGAAGTTTGTGCAAGTGGATTTGCTGCATATCCCACCCTCAACACACAGATACTATATACCATAAGGCCCAGGAGTCATGTGTTGAGTCAGGCCACCATGCCACTGACTCTGTCAGAACCAGTTTGAGTCACAAATAACTTGAACATTGATTGTATGTACATTTTTATGGATCATGTAGAAAATTCATCTTCACTCTGAGCCCTTAAAACGATGAGAATATAAGCAATTGTGACAATTACACTTGGGAAACCGAACTTTGCTGCAGATTGTGTTTAAATGTTGTTTTACCGCACCTTGAGGAAAGATAATATATTGACTAGTCGCATTAATAATTCTATCCAAAACGGCAGCTATTATTGTTCAAGGACGGCAGTCATATCCCAGACTTAAGGATTGAATTAAATTGGATGATATTGAACCCAAAAGTGGCAGACAGTTTAACAATATATTTTGTTCGTAATTTCAAACACATACCCGTCAGTTAATGGTCGCTGGAAAGAGCCATTTTCCAGAAAGCCTTGAGCGGTCAACACATGCATGGAGCGGGATGGTGCTGTTTCAGCTGTTCGGTCTGTTTAACATTGGACCCAGTTCAGCACATAGATCCAAGAGCACTGATCTATTAGCCAGTCATCATCAAGGTCCAATAAATCTCTCCATCCTGTTCTGACCACTGGGTAATCATCCAGGAGTGTTGTCTGCAATGCTACATAATGGATGCGCTAAGCGTGACCTCACTATTGATATGCTTTCTCAGCATTTAGACTGATACATTAATTGTGAAAAGGTGTGTAGCAAACTGCTCTAATATTCAATTTGACGATGGAAGTATGACATGAACAAACTTTGTTCAGTGTGGAATAGTAATGGATCACTGCAAGAACACATCTATGATACTGAAGGATTGGCTGTTTATGATTATGGAGAACAACAAGTGTGATATGAACTGAAGTTAAATGTCTGAGACGAACGTGACTTCAATTCACCACCTCACCATCTCCTGTACCATTCATTTTATTTATTTATTTTTAAATTACAATCTGCATGGAATGTGATGTGCAACTTTCAGGCCCTATTTTGTGCAATACACGTTTATAAATGAGGCCCCTGGTCTTGAAAATCAGGTAAATCAAACTTGAGATGAAGCATAATGTATGACTACTCGTGATTCGTTCTGGTTTACAAAAATGTCATTGGTATATTTCATCTTAACTATTTCTAAGGTCTTTTCACCAGTAGGGTTGCACCTACATGAAAGGTGAATCTGGGCTACAATACATCTACATTCCACCACTCATCGCTCGTCGTAATGACTGCTTACATGTACATACGTGTACACTTGGTCCTCATCTACTAAGCATGTTCATTCTCTTGTGAACTACAGTTAGTCCCATGATGGAGTTGAAGCCGAATGCTGGCAGTGACAGAGCGTGGGTGTGGAATACACTAGCAGATTACGCTGACGAATGCCCCAAACCTGAACTCCTGGCAATACGCTTTTTAAATGCAGAAAGTAAGTGATTTAATGCAGTTATTATCGTTTAAGGTGCCCATATTTGTCTATCCTGCCTTTTACATATTGTGTTTACTGTCCACAGATGCACAGAAGTTCAAGGTGAAGTTTGATGAATGCAAGGAGGAGGTCAGAAAACATCTAGAGAGAACAGGTACAGACCTTTGTTTTATATAGTATGGAAGGTTTGAATAGATGCCGTTGAGCTGTTTGTCAACCACTGTAGGAATGTTTGCTCACATATTAAAACGTGGTGACTTCAACTCAGGTTTAAAAGATGTTTTAATTTATCTTACACTGTAATAGCTCAGCATTTCTGGCCTTCAACCAGATATTTAGTTTGAGTGCATGTGAATTCAACATTGAATTCAAACTTTAGATGTGCTCTATCAGCCATGTGTTATATTAAGTCTCCTGAGTATGCAGACACACTCTGTTCTTTGCTGCGCACTCCAGCCTGGGACTTTTTCTGTCTGCTAGATGACCGTGCAGAATATAACATCATTCTGGCCTTCCAAAAGGCTGGTACATGTTTGTTTTGCTACATTAATTAGATTTTGAAGTATATTGTTTTAAGAGGCTGAGTGTTCTAAATCAGGGTTTTCAGGTGCAAACTAACCTCCAACCTTCACAGTTCATTAGCTGATGACACTTTTTTCTGTTTGCCACAGGCAACACTGATGGTGCAAACAAAGTGGCAGAAAAGCTCGAGGAACTCTCTGTAAAAGACAAGGCATCTGAGGACAAGAAGGAGGACAAGAAGGAGACGGAGAAGGAAGATGAGAAAAAGGGGGAGAAAGCGGAGGAGAAGAATTGAGAAAAAAAGGACTTGCTTTCCTGATCTTCAATTTATCAGTTTTTCCTCTTTTTCTACAATAGACTCTAAATGAACTGAATTTGGACACTTGCATTTTTTTTTGTTTTGATTCAAGATCACAAGATGTTGATGCTACTGGGAAAAAAAAATAATACATAGTAAATTTATGGGGGAAAAAAAGTTCTTTCCCTCCCACTCATTGCCCTCTCTGCACCATGGGATGTGATGCTTTCCATCCTTGTCATCAACAGTTCAATGTTACGTTTGACAAACTGAAAAAAGGCTTGTGATAGAGACAGTTCCCACATTGGGTTATTTTTCTTTTTTGTTTAATTTTTGTTATTCTGGAAGAGAGTTTGTTTGCGTGTGGAGAGAATAATGTAGCCTGCTTGTTAGCAGCACAGCGTCAGGGACCAGGCATTGTGGAGGTGCATTATAACTGAATCCACATGATGCATCTCGGTGTGCCTTCATACCCAGTCCACATTACCACTGTTGGAGAACAAGTAAAGTGAAGACTTCTCAGTGGATGCCTTTGTAGAAGTTGTCTTTTCTTGGTTCCTTCTTAAATCAGTGTTGTTGATAGCTGAGTCTTAAGAGGGATCTATTTTTGACATTAGAGGGGCGTCAGATGCATGCTGCAGATTAGTGTCCACCAATTGCAGACTGATAGTTAAGATGCACTTAGCTAAGAATTTCATTTTTGCTTCTTTTTTTTTCTTTTTAAACGTCTAAAAACTACCAAGTCCAAAGTAAACGGTTCATCAACTTTGATGTAGCTCTTCTCTGAAGTTTCTCACCAGGAGATCCAGTTTGTATTCTTTAACCCGTAACATTCCCTGGCTTTACAGCATGTAATAATATGTAACAAGAGTGTGCACAATCTGATCTGTGTTCTTGCCACCCCACTCCTTTTCTTTCCATTAAGTTCTTTACCCTGCCTCTTAAGTGCATCTAAGTGCCAGTGCATCTGTAAAAACATATGGATGAAATGTTGCTCTTCATTTGCACTCAAGTGATCTGAAATGTTTCCTCCAACTTCAAATAAAAGCTGTTAAAGACCATGTTTGCATTCATAAACACTGCTCGTTTCACGGAATAGGTAATCTGAAATAATAGCGTTAACGTGTACGTGATCACTGTTGCCAAGAACAAATCAGATTCACTCCGAGTCGGAAACTTTTATTTACTTTGCTCAGGTCACTGGGAAAATTTCCTCTTCACAAAAATAGGAACACATTTACAGTTATAATGTATTCAATATTATACATAATGTGTTTTGGAAAACAAACTCAGCTTTTGGCTGATAGTCATCGACCGTCAGGAATGGCCCCTGACCTGCAGTGATTTCCATTCCAGTAAAGGAACGAAGGACTAATGGCAGTCATCTAGAGGAGGAATGGGATTGATAGCATTTTGATGTGGTCAAATAGGTGTCTGAATGTCAACAGAAATGGGTATTTTTAAGAAAACTTCAACAGCTAAGGGGTCTATTATGATAATCAAAGATGTTCAATCAATACCAATTTTCAAAAAGTTAGCCCTGTTTACCACAATCTCAAACATTTAGCATTCCTTAAGCACATGCCTTTATCATGCTTGTGTTACTTCGTCCTGTCATCTTGATAAGGCAGCTGGGTGAGACTACAGAGACCATGCTGGCCCAGTGGTTGGAACTACAGTGTGTGTCGGTAACATCCAACCTTGACAGATGGCAGTCCTACCGCAGCCACAGGTCTTTCTGCAGCAACCTTTGTAGATGTTCAATCCTGTTGGTGACGTGATTCCCTAACTAGCAAAATCGCGTCATTTTTGTGTACGAGACATTTTCTTAAGTTTACCCAGTCCAAGATCTTAAGTGTTGCTTTCTGCTTTTAACAGAAACGTCCCTCTTCTTTAAAGGCAACAATGGTTTTGTTTTTGTAATGCAAATATTTTGCATCCATGTTATTTCCGGGATGTTTGGATATTAAACAGGAAAAAAAACAAAACAAAAACACAAAAACTATAGCATGAGCAGTACCAGACAGCTCACCTGTTGGCTGTCTTTGTAAAGTTAAAGGTGTGTCACTTTTGGCACTGATATCTTCGGGCAGTCCTTGACTTGTGTACAGCAGGACAGCTGCACCGCGCGGACCTTGTGAATGTTCACCAAACATAATGACTTTAATATTTCATTTCCACAACATCACAAATCTATCAATTACAGTTTAGCATAGTTATTTTACACAGCAAAGTAGAACAAGCTATTTAGATTACCCATTCATGATCTTATTTATTGAATCCATAATTGATGAGCAAAAAGCAATCCTGTTCAAGAGAAGATATCCATTCCAGGATTAAGTGTTGGTATAAAAAGATGTATCAAACATAGCTTTTGAAAGTTTGGATAGATATAAAAAGGAAGCAACAGATAAAATTAAATCTTCAAGAATCATGAATAGGTAATCTTTTTGGTTTTCACTACATAATATTTTTGTTTTACTTTTATAATATCCATCCAATAGCATGGTCATAGCACAAACGTGCATACTAAACAGACATTTTTCCTTTTTTTTCCCTCCCTTTTTTCTTTCTTTGACCTAACAGGGGAGTTTTTGGTTGTGTAAGGCTCATCTTATTCTGGACTGTGTGAATTGTTGGTATGAGGTATCCTGGTCTGAAGCAGCCCAGCTCTTTTGTTGTTAAAATCAGGTTGAAATGTCCCCAGAAACGCAGAAAACAGAGGCCTGTGATTCCACATCGTCCCACTGTGACAGTACTAAAGAGGACTGAGCTATATTCAAGCCCTAAAACCTCAGCTTCAAGAGACACATTCATATTTTATGAACACTAGCATCTTTTCTGGTTGATTTAATCCTGAGAAAAGTATATAGATTTTTTTTTAGAGATAAAGTTACTTTTAGTTTTCATTAAAAGCAAGCCTTTCTCATTGAATTTGGAATGCAACTACCAGACTAGACAACTTTCCCCTTCGTATCCCTCGTTCTCATCTCATCCTTGTATTTTCTGCGCTTGCACATGGCTTCTCAAATCTGTAAACCTCCAACACATATATGCCAAAGACAACACGAGCAGTACAAGTTAATGTGAAGCACCGTGAACTCTCGAATGACTCAGGAAATGTCTCGCTGAAGATCTTGGTGTTAATCCAACTGTAGAGTTTTAGCTCGCAACTTTTATTGGAGTGAAGTTTGTTTGTGATATCCGAAAACAAACAAAAAAGAAACATTTGATGACCACAGCTGAGACGCTTCGACATTCTTATTGGGCGGTCTTTTTTTATGACCAAGACGAGTCACTGAAATGTAAGAGACATAACACTGCATACATACAGTACAACTTGTGGCATTATTAGCCAACAATCATCCCCTCCACTATGAACTCATATGAGCACTTGCTCGACTCACACAAGAGCAGTCAGACCCTCTGACTGGACCCCCACCCACCCCCCTCTCCAAAGGAAAAAAAAAAAAGAAAAGAAATCCCAAATGGAGGGCATTGAGTGACTTTGGACGCCTGTTATCTTATTAAATTAGCAGATAAGAGAATTTCTTTGTGGCAGAGTGGCGTTGTTGTTAAAGGTGAAAGCGTTGTTCTTGCTCACACGGATATTTCATACGTGGTGCCTCCTACACCTGTCACCTTTTTGACGTTATTGTGGCGACTGGGGCTGAGGGTGGCACCCTGGGTGCTCATGTGGCAGTCCATCTGCCCATTAACTTTCATGGCCTCTCTGAGTGGAAAAAGAAGAACAGAGAAAAAGATTTACCACAAAGAGCCAGAGAACTTCAACACAGGCTGAAAAACTAAGGGCTTTGGACACATGCAGACTACTTGCCTGAATAAACACGGTTCAAGAAAAAAAAAAAAAGGATAACAGTATGGATGATTGCTTCAGTGTGTACTCGTTAGTCAACAAAAGAGCCCTGGGAATGTTAGACAAAAAGGTGAAAAGCATGCAAATGAAAAAAGAAATGAGGAGCCATACAGTTTTATTAATCTGACATTTATGAAATAATACAAAATGTTTTTGTTTATTTTTCTAGAAAAGCATACATATAAATCAGAACAAAACATGCAAAATCACACCAGACAGAACATGGACAACAAATGCTATAATAAATCCTTTACAAATGCTACATGTTGCATCAGTTAGAAGTACACTAAAGCCCATGAATTGCTGGCTGTATCCAGCAGAAAGAGCAAAGTTTCCAGTGGTGATACATTCAATGCCACCAGTTCCCCACTAGCTCACTACAATGCATGCGGTTTCAAAGGGGCGACTTTAGGATTCATACCTTGGGCCCCCTAGTCGAGGCGAGTCTGTCCTCTCTTGAGCACTGATGTATGAGAGTTTCTGGTGGGAATAGGAGGGGGATCTGGGCATGGCAGGGGAGTGGGGGTGGTGAGCTGGGGAGCAGTAGGAGCCCTCAGGGCCTGGGGCTCTACTCTGGCTGCTGGTGGTGCTACTGTGATCTGTGTGCAGGGAAGTGGAGGACGTCCGAGGAGCACGGCCCAACGTAGAGCCGGCAAAGCGGAGCACAGGGGTTCTTTGACCGTAGCTCACCAGCCCAACCCCCATCAGGTTGTCCCTAGAGCCTCCGTAGGCTGGGGGAGTGGGACCTCTGGAGCCAGGGCCATGAGATCCATCTGGGTAGCAAGCATTGGTGGGTAGACCATACCCCCCATCGAACACGCCAGAGTCTTGGCCACAGACATGGGTCTGGGAACGCCCATGCAGCATCTTTCTCTTCTCCCTCTCCTCCATCTCCTTCCGCTCCTGGATAGAGGCCATGATGGTCTGAGAGAGGTTATCATAGCGCACTGGAGATGAGTCCCTGTCCCTCAGATGAGGAGACTGCCTGCCCACCACCTTGGGGGCCATCACTGGACTGTAAGTGGGAGCAACCTGTTGTCTATGCATTTCAGGCTCCCGGATGTGGCACATTTTGTTGGGCAGATAGGGTGAGTGGAAACCCACAGAGGGCATACCACGATGTGCCATGCACTCATTGGCACTGCCTGGAGAGATGCTGGGGTTGAGCAGGCTGTCATAAGACAGACTACCATTACGGTTGGAGAGAGTGTTTGGGGAGAAGACACCCTTGTAGGGGGTAGACGTGACTGCTTGGGGTGGCAGGGCTTGGAGATGGCCCCTCTCCACCCGGTGGTGACCCTGCTTCAGGCTATGAGTGCGTGAACTGACAGGGTCAGCGTCCAGCTGGAGAGGTGATGACTGAAAAGTGCGGTGGAGTGGAGCATTGGCATACTCAGGCAGGTCCAGGTTTGGCTCAGAGCGATAGTCGTGACCACGAACACCTTCCTCCAAGATAGCTGAAGTCTTTCGTTCATCTGGCATGACAATCTGAGGAACGTAAAAAGAATTACATCACAGTCTGAACCTGGAACTGCTGTTTGCATTATTAAAGCAATTATGTGAATCAGAAAATGATGGTGCAATATTGAAAATACAAATTACAGACAGTATGATTGAGTGTGATGCTCTCTGATGTCTCTGAACCCAGATATGTATATGACATAATGTTTCTGTTTTGCACAATGGGATTTGTAAATGTAGCTCCATGTTCTAGTGCTTCCTTATCCATATAGTTGCATGAATAATTATGATGATGATTGTTCTTTCATTTGAATTTTGCTTATTGCCCTAACTTTTTCTGATTTGGGGTTGCAGAAAATGTAACTTGTACATCAATGGTGAAAAAAAAACAGTCCTCTTACCTTCTCTCCAGCAGTGTGGTAATGGACTTTAGGCATGGTACCAAAGGATGGCATGAATTTGTACATAGCTGGAGTGGAAGGGTGGGTCTTAGCAGAAAGAGAGCTCTCTACAGCACACAAAGAAAAAAAAAAGCTATATATAGCTATAATGGTAAACATAACAGCAGTCACATAGAAAAGACCTTTTTAGACCTGAGGCCTGAGAGCTAGAAAATAAAAAAAACAATAAGACACGTTGTGATGCGTTATTCTCACAGTCATGCCTTCCAGCGAGCTGCTAAAACTACAACACACGAGTCACATCATGTTGTTGCTTTTGTGTGCTAATTTGTTAAAGTTTTGGAGAGAAGTACCAACAGCACTAACTTCCAGAATTGAGGAGTCCACAAAAAAAAGCTGTAGAATGGGAAGCAATCCATTTTGAGTATCTGCACTACCTTTAACTACCACCAGTTAGCAGTGGTGGTGTGTGGATGATCAGAAAGTGTACACTCCCTGACATAATGCAGCAGATCCTGTCCATCCTCTGGATGGAACATGCTGTTCATATTAGTTTATACATTACAGACACTTCGTTTTCCTAAACGAAGCTGTGCCATTAGCTGGAAAAACATCAACACTTTAGTTCCTAATTTACACCCGTGGTGTTCACTGGCAGTCACTTTCTAGCTAAAGTTCTGTCCGACCCCTCACTCATCACTGCCCTTAAAAAGAGGGTGGTGGAGGGAGTGTTGGCAGTGATTCATGCTGCAATGATTCCCCCTGAAAATGTACCACAAAACTGGTGTTGACCAAATGTGCAGGTTTTGCTTTATCATTACAGAGCAGACTGCTGCTCTGACCGAGCATTAAAAAGGCCATCAACTGCTGCCTGCCATTTAAATGGACATTCATCTGGTTTAACTGATGCCAGCTCACAAACTGGGCCACTGGGGGTACACAGAGAGAGTCTGATGACCGGCTGCTTTGGTGCAAGAAAAGAGAAACAAGATTGACGGAGGCACTGACTGGGGCTCTTACCTTCACTGGAGGTCAGCTGCGTTTTCAGCGGGTTGTACCTTTCAGCTTTGGGTGGCAGTGGTGGCTGAGTTTCTTTTTTGTCCAGACCGTCAAGGCTGCTTTTGGACTACAAGGTGGAAAGTGGCGTGTTAAAAGCATCCAGAACAGGTGGGGAAGTGGCACATTTAACAGAGAGGACCATATGTTGTTGGTGAGGATGCACCAGCAGAGCCTGATCTATAGTTATCAAACTGGATCTGTAGCACCTCTCATGAGCTAAAATGCATTCTTATCAGTGGCTAATTTAGTGAAAAGAAAATTATGTAGCAGTTTGCAGCAAAAGGTTATTCATTTCCAGTTTAACTTAGAGTTCCATCAATTAAACTGTGCATGTCTAACACTGTTGTTTAGTAAGGAAATTAGCTGTTTTGCTGGTTAACAGCTGATGGGGATTGAGCTTTAAACCAAAAATAGGCAAGCTATTATGTTTAATGAAAATCACAGATTTTTACTCCCCACCTTCAAACCTGTGGTGCTCAAACCCAACTGATACATCATTTAATTACTTGGCAATTAACCTAACTTTATGTAACCTCATCCTTGAGGTATTTCTCAAATAAAAATTTAAACAAGACTTTGATGTGTAAAATTAGCACACTTCATCCTTAAAGCTTAGGAAGTGTTTTTAATTTGTGTCTTATTTTTTCCCAAATAATTCTCAGTTGCATAAAAGCAGTTCTTAATTGAAAAAGGAAAGCAAAAGGTAAGTTTGTTTTTTCAATAATATGAAACACGGATGATGTTACAAAGACACCAGAACAGGATATTTACTCACAACTGGTCTTGCTTTGTACCACACAAAAAGAGAAAATAATTATTCATCCAGCACCACAAGTTTCTTCTCGCATGCATGCATGTCAGTCATCTCTCTTTCTCATATTTCCTGCTGTTATCCTATCCCTACCCCTTTCCTGTCTGCTTGTGACTGAAAGTGAATGGATACCAGCATCTCCTGTGCCTAGCAAAGATAATATTGTTTGTGAATATCAGTTTTAAAATCACCT
>JBAMYA010000024.1:14469024-14523063 GCA_037176975.1 Arrhamphus sclerolepis | reverse complement strand
CCCCCCCCCCCCCCCCCCCCCCCCCCCCCCCCCCCCCCCCCCCCCCCCCCCCCCCCCCCCCCCCCCCCCACCCCCAAATCATTTTTGTTTTCATTCGTTTTAAACTCTCATAATTTCACTGAAATGCTGAAAAATGTTCTATGCATACAAAAAAACAGGCAAAAAAAAAAAAAATTCTGTCAAGGTGCCACGAATATCATTCCCAGTTTGCTCCACCGTGCACAGTAGGTGCCTGTCACGCAGAGAAGATTATAAATGAGTGCAGCCTATCAGATAGCCTTAACAAGTCCAAATATCAAAGCTTGTCACAGATGAGGTCTGCAACCTTGAAACATTTAATTATGCACATTTAACCCACAGGCGGACATCGAACCTGCCACACAGAGAAGATTAAAAATGAGTGCAGCCCATCAGATAGCCTTAAATAACCACAAAGAGCAAGCTCACCCCAGGAATCCTGTTTGGAGCAACATCAGACATGAATGAGTTGTACACCAGCAGATGTAGGAGTACGAGCAAAGTTTACGCGACATACACAGCCAACTCAACAAAACACGAGGTGAAAGACCATAATGTAAATTATGAATTCAGGTAGGCAGTTGGTGCAGAGCTCAGCATGGTCTCCAGAGATCAATAAAACTTACTAATTGATATTCACGGGTAATTCTGCCCAATATTCAGTGATGTTAAAAGCCAGAGTGCTCACGGGAATAATGCAGAGAAGTACATTATAACTGCTGCATTACTGAACTCCTGCCAGTGAAGTGGAACTGAAGAGAAGTTGGAGTTAGACAGAGAGACACTGAGCTGGGTAAATATTTGACCAAATGTCGAGTAAATTTCTCACCTATGCTATTCTGAGACACAATAATTATCCATAGACTTGTCTTAATCTTTAATAGCAGTGTCAAAAGAATCCTCTTTTAAAACAATTTAGCTGGATTTAGCTGGGGGGGCTCGAGTTTCACAATGGGCCAATCAAGATTTTCATCTGTCACTCACGCTGCTGAGAAAGCCCATGCTGGCTGCAGGGATGGAAGCGGGGTGTTGAACCTCTGCCCTGCAGTCTGGTTTGATCAAGTTGTCAAAATGCAACCAGGTCAGAGCGTGAGATCCTCAACAAACGTAGGTCAGATTAAGGCTCCAACTAAGAACCTAATTTGGTGTAAAGTGGATCTCGGTACCAAAACCTGACACCGTTTCAGCTCACTGCATCATTTGGCTTCAGTTGTGTTGACATTAGCAGTTTTACCACAAGGGTCAGGCTCTGAGTTACAGCCCATCTCTCATACTGGAGAATTTGACTCAGTTCCCTGCAAGAAAAAATAAAACAGGCACAAAATATCTTCAGCCAAAAACAGGATAAAGTTGTTTCACTGGGCCTGCATGTTAACCCTCCAACTCTCCTTAATCACAGTCGCTATAGCAATTAATCATTAGTCACTGACAGTAATAGAAGTTTAAAATGTACATGTGACAATTACATTTTTGTGATGTACAGAAAACTACATTTAAGCAGCATTTACTGCAGACAATGATGTCACAGAGAAGTTTTTTTTTTTTTTTTTTTTTTTTTAAATTACCTGCCAAAGCCAAAGCTGATTCAAACAATCGCTGTTTACTATCCAGACCACATTGTCGCAGCTCTGTCGCCATCATGTTAAGCCCTCCAGAGGTGCTCTACAAGGATACACTGGTCTCATTGGCCCCCCCAAGACCTTTGGGCATAATTTATGAGCTCAAATGGGGGTAAGTAGACGAACCTGCTGAGCAAATTCAAATTTGAAAGTGGTACATCTAGATTTCTAGGCTAGGCTTCAGCACCACATGAAAAAAGAAGAACAAAAAAAAGAAATATTGCTTTCATGATAACCTGAAATTATTGAAGTCTTGGTGCAGTATAAATGAGCAATTTGCTGAAGTTACTGTCGTGTAAACATTAAGAAGTGTAAACACTCATGATCTGGACTTTTATGTACCTCGTTCCAGTAAAACCAAAGTGAGCCTGTAAATTTGATGTGCTTAATTATCAAAGTACTGCTAGATTACATCAGTGTATTTTGTTGCACAGGAAGCTTACTTGGCAGAAGCCAAACTTTGTTTAATCGTGTCCTTTCACTTTGCTCTTGTGTTTTGGGGTTTTGCAAGGCCACAATAAGACTATTTCTTTTGTAAGGAGGGGTTCAGAGAACGGTGGATTCTCTTGAGACAAGAGAAAGGAAAAGGAAAATAAAAGAGAGAGAACATCTTCACCCTGGAAGATAAGGAAGGATGAAGTAAATCAATTCTGAAGGACCCAAAGCAGCAGAGCTACACAGCATCCTGCCCACTAAAAACAACCAGATGGGCCAGTTAGGCTGTATGCTTAACACCAGAATGTGAAAAACATACTTTGTGACTTTGTCTTAGTTAGATTATCTTGAGCTGCTGGATTTCCATAAGCACATCATTGAGTTCTCCCTGCTTTCAAAGCTGCAAATACAAAACTTTCTCTCTTTTTTTAAGTGAAAGACAAAAGTCAGACAGAACTGAATCTGCTGAAAATAGAGAAGATACAAAAACATGTGTTTAGAGTTGTATACACTGTCGGGCCAAAGAAAACATGAGCTCTGCTCTGGCTGGTGGCTCTCCAGCGGTCAATTCTGAGCACTGCCTTTGTCACACATGTGGCAAATAACTTCCTTCCCAAGTATAAGAATATTAACTCACCACATATTGTCCATATTATCTGATTGTCTAATGAAAGGGAGCAGCTGCACATTGGGTTTCTCCATCCAGAAGAAACCAAAACATTGAATCCAGGTTGAACTTCCCTCTGACCCATCTTTCCAGCCCTCAGATTTAAACTGTGGCAGGATTTCTCTCCATACGACCCTGAGTTAGTCCAATGGGTAGAAGTGAACTTTATCCACAAATAACGGTATCCATTGTGAACTCTCCCCCCACCTACCCCGAAGTAGTCTCAATGACAACGAGATAACACTACACAGAGAAGCTTAACTGAGGCATAAATGATGTCTCAGTATTTTAGGCTTACCAGTTACCAGAACATTTTTAGTCGAAAACCAAAACCAAACAGACATCTTTATTATTTTCACTCGAGTTTAAATCTACAACAATCCTGATGTCCACAGCTAGTAGTTATAACATTACCTCGTACTGTGGCCAAAACTGGGACTGCAGGTTTCTGTATCTCTCAATCAACTAGCCAACGTAGAAGTGTTGGCAACCTGAGTTGTTATAAAAACTATTAATCCAACTCCTGTTCTTGTGCACAGAGATGTGCAATAATAGCATGTGAGGGACGTGCAGAATAAGGTCACCTCAACAGTGAGCTACAAAAGGGAGTCTGCAAAAGGTAACAGAGGCAAGGCTGTGTGAAGCCCCCTGGATCCATGGCTTCAAAGACAAGGTCACTTTGTCCAAGCACATATGACGGACATAGAGTATTAAAAATGTATTAGCCTGGAATGTCAGTTATATGTGGTGTGTTTTTCCTCCTGTGACTTAAACCTGCTTAACTGATTTTTTTATTTTTTATTGAACAGTTGACGGCAGCAAAAAAAAAAAAAAGTAACACAACCCTGGCATATTAACTTTCAAGTTAATATGGTGGGACAAGCGTCCGCAAAGGGCCGCAACATGAGCTTTGAGCTTGAAACTTTTTTCCTTCCACCGACAGCCAGCAAATCTAGAACTTAACTCCACATGCCGGGCAGTTGTTAAATCTGACTTATGTTTGGGGCCGGGCAGGTAGCTAGTTCCCTGTGGGTTTTTAGAAGGTTGCTGCCTGCTGTTTGTGGAAACAACCCAGAGGAGAGAGGCATGAGAGCGGACCACACGACGAGGCAGGAAACCAAAACAATGAGCCGAGAATGCAAAGTCTGATGTTAATCAGAAACTGTGAAACACCTCACATTCATGCAGTTATTTTAAAAAAAGGCACATTTTCCTGAGGTTTCAATGAAATGTCTGACATACTTTGGTGAGAATACCACAGAAATGCAGCACAAAAGCCCCCTCAGTGGTGACTTTACAGCTCTATTCACAGCAGCCAATTGTACAGAGTACATTCAGTAACTCCACTTGTTTTTTTGTTTGTTTTGTTTTAATAATGGGGTTACTTTTACAATTTTGCACTGCACACGTCTGTGGTGTAACAAGACCAACATAATTGTTGCAAGAGCAACAAGTGCAGAAATAAAATAGCAGAAACTGGATATTTATACTCTTATCTGGGTTTGTGATGTCACAGTATCCTGAAAATCTGAGTGAAATACTACAACCCCAGGGATTCAGCTTTATCAGAATTTTATTTAGTTTACTGTCACTTCAACTATCCAAATACTTGCTGTCAAGAATATTTAAAGAAAAAAACAAAAACAAAACAACATTTAATTTTTCACCATGTGTCATCTTTAGAACTTGAACTGGGATTATTTCATGACTGACCATATATTATCTGATAAAAACATTCAGCTTTAAAGTCAGAAATCTGTGGATTGTACACCGTTTGTCCTCTACTATGCAGGTTTGTGCTAGCCGTCTCTGCTCTGCCCATTCATCTCCACAGAACTGCTGCAGAAAGTGTCAAGGATGAGGAAGACCTGTCCCCATAATCTCACAGTATGTCTGTCCATTTTCCTCTGCGTCCACACACTCCTTGATGTGTCAGAAAGTCACTGTGACTGAGGGTGTTAAGAAGCAGAGCTCGGTTTCTGCTTATTACCAGTCACGGTCTCCTTCTGGCAAAACAACATGAGAAACAGGGTGGAGGCACCCAAGAAGGGAGAGGCTGGAGGTCTAAATTAATCCCACATGTTCCTCAAGAGGAGACTTTACAGACAGCCGGGGCACGCTGGGCCAGCAGGAGGGTGGTGGAATAGAGCAAACTGAGAGCTCTGTGCTGTGCTTTCCCGCACTTTTCGCCCACACACTGCTGTGGACTAAATCCACATGGATCCATTTAGCTCCACCATGGTATCACAAGGCACAATTTACTTTTTTGGCAAGCACCAGAGCTGCAGAAGTTCACTGCTGCAACCCAAAGCACTTTAGATCGACTTGAAATAGGAAAGGAGTGCAGTCATGAGCTGCGATGGCAAACTGAATCTAAATGCTCCTGAGCTCGATTAATCTGAAGTAGAAATGACATGTTTGGACATATGTTAGAGATTTCCTCCTCGTTTTCGAAGTCTGTGAAATTTCTCGGAATTAGAAAACACACTCACTTCAGGGCTTGGACTAAAGAAGAGGACCTCATTTCAAAAGGCTCTTAAATTATATTAAAGTTCAGAGTGCTATAGAAAAATGATTCTAAATCCAGGATGCACAAAATAGATCTGATTAATCTGTGATCAGCCATACCAACCTGCAAACAAGGCCCTCATCCTGTTTGGATTTTGGGATTCTGATCATGTGCAGGAAAACATTCATCAGTATGGTCAATAATATTACACAGCAATGACTCCAAACAAAAAAAAAAAGAACTAAACGGGTTAATTCATCTTTGTATGACATGCAGTACTGTCAGTTGCCCCACTCCAGGATCCATCAAAGTACCATGGGAAAGAATCAGACAGCATTATCTAAACATGGTTGTCAAGAAGTGACAGGAAGGCCAAGATGAAATGACATTAAATGAGCTGACCTTTTATTCTCTGGTTCTCTTTTACTCGTTAATACTGATGATGGCATACTGCTCTGACTGCATGAAAGCTCTGCCGGCAGCCTGCTGCGCAGCTAAATGAACACTAGTGAAGGGAGGATGAGGTGGAAGAAAGGTTTATTTTTCTGTTCAGTATATTGTAAGTATGCCTTCACGTATTGGCCTTGTTTCATGGAACTTACTGCAGCGGCCTCACAGATTAAAGCAATCACCAAGACCCACTGTCGTATACCAAACAACATTTTCTGCAACCCTATTAGCAATCTGTAATGGATCTTTGTGGGACTCCACTAAGCTCCCATCGAGAACCACAACTAACTTTACTCTGAGGGGACACAACAGCTGGACATACCGTGTCCTGACAGACTCGACTGATTTATGGCAGCTCCAAATCATGGTGGGCAGGACTGGTCTGTATGTATAAGTGTGTGTGAGAGAGAGTTTTTGTTTTTATTGCCTTGTTAGGTCCTTATTTGGTATAATCACTGACTGTACTGGGACCAGTAGTCCTTGTGGAGACCGAAGCCTGGTTGAAATAGGAATGTGATATCTGGTGTCCTGGATTAAGTAAGAGCTAAGGTGTCAATTAAGATTAAGTTAAGGTTAGGATGACATATAGGGTCTGGGTTAGACCTTACAACATGAATAGAGACAAATGCAATGTCCTTTTGAGGATATCTGTACAAACTATCGCACAGTGAAAACGTAACATGTCTCGACAACAAGTCAAAATAAGTCCACTAAAAATATTTGGACACTTTGACAACTAATACAAAGATTGTGAATAAATAAGAACACTGCAGTTTTTTTTTTATATAAGACTAAACTCAGAATGCTGAATAAAATGCCACTGGAAAAACAAAAAACAAAAAAACCTACACGTTTGATTTCTCTAACTGATAGCAAAACCTAAAATGTACTTTTCCGTAGAAATAAAAATAAGAAAAGAACATTTTGAACATTCTGAAATATCTTTGCCAGCTCTGCTCTCAACTCTGGTCACTTAAAAACTGACATTCAGTTTTGTTTTATTTCTAATGTTGTAGAACCAGCCAATATCAATGCCTGGGGTCTCTGAAACACTTCCAGTCCCTTTAAGATTAAAGACAGCAAGAAGACAGAGCTGGTGGATTTTAATAGAGCATCTTAGACTGGGTGGAATCAAAGAAACATCAGTTAAAAAGGAATTTTGATCTTCCTCCCTTATTTTTCTGTGAATACAGTCAGGACAATCAAGGTTATTAAATGTCACACTGAAACATTTATTTCTGTGCATAATAAGTTCACTATGAACACAGTCCAACTTTCTGATTTACGCGTGATGTTAAAAAACAAAACAAAACAGGAGGCATATTTTCAAGGCTTTGGTCTGGCCAGTCATCCCCACTCACTTTGCAAAAATTCTCTCTTGTGCAATGGGCCTGTTAACCGTCCCGTTAATCAAGTGAAACAAGGGAGGACCCGGCTTTATGCGATGACTCATACAGGAGAGACACTAGTGAAAAGATGACTGCAGAATTGACACTAACACCTTGGATCAACATGTTTTTACTGCAAAACCAGTAACAGTCATTCACCAGTGTGCCCACTCCCACTGCATGCCGTCTTTAGTCGATGCTAATTTGGTTGTCGCTGTGTCTATGTCAAACACTTCATTTCTCTGATTTGTTTTTTTGCCTATCCAATGGCGTCCAGAGGCAGTTTCTTTTGTATCTGTTGGTTTTGTCCCCTGGAACCAGAACCAGAACCAGACCAACTCTTCACATTGAAAAAATGAAGAAGAAGAAGAAGAAAAAAAAAGAATAAAAAAAATCGATAAAACTACAGGTTTGAAATGTGCCAGAATTAAGATGATCAACAATATCTTTTTAAAAAGTGGAGAGAGCAGTGCGGTTATAAAAATAAAAAGACGGTCTCCTATGCAGTTATCTCTGCCTTTCTCCTTAACTACCAATGAAGAGCAGAAGTGGCATATCCCTGCACTGCAGTCGTCATCTTTGAGGTCCTCGCTCCAAGGCGCTGATGAGTGAGGGCCGACAGAGCACATTACATCCTTATCTAACCTGACAAAGCTATCCACTCTGTACCAACCTGTTACGGTTTTATCCCCAGTTCATAAAATGAAACGGTTATCTCTAGAAACCAGGAGAGTGCTGTATGGGTGTTAGAAAGAGACCATATGGAAATTCTGGCTTTGACAGGCCTGCATGACTACACTTGACTTTGTCAAGATAATCAGAATTTTATCATGTGTGACATGGGGACAGGAGTGCTACTCCTTCCTTCTTCATCAGCTGAGGGGATGAACCCCGACGCTGTGAGCGAATGAGAACATGGTATTTCAGTGAATGATTCTAATGCACAATGGTTGAGAGCTGTTCACAACTCACTAGTCCGGAGCTGGTATAAGCGTCACATCAGCACGTCTGCTTCTCTCCGTTCTTTAGATTTCGTAAATATTTGTTCATAAAGCAAAAGACACTGAGAAACCTCTTAAGCCAACTGGTAATTTCCTCTTTCTGAGAAGCACTCTGCTCCTGTGACATCACATTCTTGGCAATATGCAGCATCCTAAATCAGATATTTAAATAAACAAAGTCAAGCCAAATCAATCTGAGTGTCACATGAGAAACATTTCAAACACGCTTAAACACTCTGGCTCCCACACTGATCTAAAACAAGATAAGTTAAAGCAACACCTCATTTCACTATGGTCAACCAGAAGGACCTGAGGACACAATGTCTCTCAGGATAAACAAAACAAACAAACAAACAAAAAAAACAACCAAGGACTGAGGAGATTACAAGCTTGTTTTCTGAACCCCTTTTGGAAAAAAGAAAACAGAGGCAGATTAAGACTAGCATGCAAACATTCAAATATGAATATTGCATTAATTAAAAACAATACTAATCTCAACGAACACTTTAAGCTGAAAGATGGTTGGAGACCAGCGCTGATCATGTTTATTTGGTGTAAAACTGGACAACTGATTTGAAGATACATCCTTTAAACTGCAGCTTCAGTCCCCAACTGTTCACCAAATCTGCACTCTCTAACAACACATCAAAAGTACCTTTAAAAGTCACCACAAGTAGCTCCGATGGTGGACAAATGCAAAACAAAGGACTCGGATGGATCTGAACGGACTCTGATTCTTTGGATCTACAGTGAAAAGGAGGAAACAGATGTGGAAGCTGAAGATTAGATTCCTGTCAGACTTGCTCTCAGTCCGCTGATACGCAGACTTCTGCTGCCAGCACCAACTCCCGCCCTCGCTCACCTCTGCACAGCAAAAGCTGCTCAGTGCTGATCTTATCCAGGTGATCTGCTGATTCAGGCTGTAAGTTATTCTAATTGTTGGAAATATTCAATTAAATGTCCATAAATATTTCATTTGTGTGTTTCCCCTTCCTGTGATTTTAAAATCACATAGATTATTCTTTCATTGCATTCTTCTTTCTTTTATTTCATAGCAAATTTGCAGGGGAAAAAACTGCAAAGAACTGCTGATTACTTCTGTGCATCTCCAGGGTGTATTTTAAAAATGTGATGTATTCAGAGTTGGCAGCCAACAAGGCTGTTCTGTTTCCTGAATAGTTTATCTATATGGCGTATGGTCAAAGGTGGTGATTAACCCTTACAAAGGAATCACTAAAAAGTTTTAATTAAAGAAATAAATAGAAATCTGCAGCTGCATTGCAGATTTGGAACATAATTAAGGCAGGGAAAACAACATCCTGTGTAATGGAAACTTTTTTTTTTTTTACAGACATAAAAAGGGGTGATATTACTTAATCACTTTTAATTCACAACCTAAAAGCTTAATTTTAGCATCACCATTTGTTTTTGTTTTTTGTTTTTTTTTTCCTGTGATATCGTGGTGGTCCTGTGGGAATATATAAATAAATCTGCACTGATGTGTTCTAATTTGGTCCCTGTGGCCAACACCAACTGTCAGGCATCAGTGAGCCAAACACAGTAACACAACCTTTCACACACTGCAGCATGGGAATTAAAAAAAAAAAGAAGAGGAAAGAAAAAAAAAAAAGAGTTGCCTGTCCCTGTCCTTCTGCACGTGTGTGTAAGTATATGCAGTGTGTGTAAGTATATACACACGTGTGTGTAAGTATATAAGCATCTCACATAGTCTTGACCCCTGGTGGCCATGTGACTCACTACGTTGCTACTCTGCACCAGATACATGTTATATCTGTTTTCTGTCTTCTATATTCTAGCAGCCACAGACAAAGAAAGACTGGATTCACTATGAATGACTGCATAGGTTTGAAAACAGGGAGGTACGGCAGTGTTTGGAGCTGTGCCGTCCCATAACGCTACCACTCATCCCTCCTGGTCTTTAACTGGGCAGCAGAACAGCAACAGCGTATAGTCTTAATCCTCAGCCTTGAGCCATCTGCGCCGGGATGAACCTTGAACTGCTGAGTGACACGAACCCCAACAAAACATGGACTAAAGACACTCTACAAGATCTGTGAGAAGCAAACCTTCTGACTCATGCTGTTAGCCAAACAGTGTGACTCAACTACAGATTTTAAATGAAAGCATAAAACACTCACTCCACATCAGGATGTGTAAATCAGGACATTTGTTTATGCAAAATCAAGGTGATCTGGTATTTTTAAAGACACAATGCCACCTAGCAGAGAAGCTCAAATACGCCATATGCTTCCCTCGGTCTTGGCCGCTGACTCGAGACTGAGAGCACAGAACCACACAGTGTGCAACCAAAGCATTTCCTCCAATAGTCTTGCTGGGACAAATCCTGTGCCACAAACCTGCAGCTGAGACTGATGAGGTCAAAAAAGAGATGTGTAATATGAGTTAATCATGCTGCCACTGACTGAATAATCCCATTAAACAGGTTTCCTATGGTCAGTATATAATGTGAAACCTTCCAGATGTGTCAACATACAGACATATAGGTTCTACATCTGATGGTCAGAGGTTCCCAAAATGATTCTCAAGCCCTGTTAAGGTGTGCTGCAGAATGCAGGAGGGTTTAGGTTTCATTGATAACCTGTGAGGTTTCACTGAAGCAGAATAAAGCGGGAGTGATGATTCACACCAGAAACACCCCTCTGTCTGCTGTCATCTCTGCTTGCGCTACAGTGTCAGCTCAGTATCACACTCACAGCACCGACTAACTCATTCATCAGATGAAGAGGTGTGACCCAAAGGCCTTGCAACTGTTGGAGGTGGAGTTTTCTTTTTTCCTTTTTTGACTGCTTATCAGAGGATGGATGGAAACACATTTCACTAAATCTGACTCTGATAAACCTGTTGTCTAATGATCTCAGTCTATTACCACCAAGTGAACCTGTTTCATGAGAACTGGGCATCAGAATGCCCCTAGACCAGTGTGTGAATGAAACACATACATGTTTGGTGGGCCAGAGCGGTCATTTCATTTGTGGTCTCTATTCAGAGTGAAGTGTTTGCGGCCTAAGCCTGGAGTCCACTAACCCCAGCCTAGTTAAACTTCCATGCCTTAGTGGAAGTTTCTCTTACAGGTATCTGGACTGAATGATGCGTGGGGCTGCAGAGCACGAGCTGCTGGGACAGACGTGCTCCCTTCAGTCCTCCTCAGTGACTCAAACTTGCACCCACACTCCACACAAAACCCGAGCACGCACAATGAGAACAAGAAAAAAAACTTACGTGAAAACGAAAAACAAAGTGGTCGATCCGACAAGCAGTGTGGCAGCGGTGGACACTGGGATGTATTTAGTGGGTTTAAATCTCTTTCCAGCGCTGTTGGGCATTCTGTAGTTTCCACATTCCTCAGTTATTTATTCCGATTGGAAGCGCACGTAGGGAGAAAAAAGACATCCAGAGTGAAATAAATGAGCTTCAGTGTTGCTTCTCTGTCGCTGAAGCCGCATAGATCCAAGCAGGCAGGACTACACGGAGCTCTCTGCGTGCCTGGAAATCCCACCCTTCAAACCAGCCCACTGCTGAAGTCACACAGCCGCCTGAAAAGGTGGAGCCAAGCTGCAAACCTGAACGCATCTTAATGAGGACGTTTTAGGACGTGTTGTGTTGATTGAGCTGCGTTTTTGTCGGACTTTTTTCTTTTATTTTAGCAAACATAATTTACATTACCCAAAAAGATGTTACTAAACGACTCCACCAATAGCTGTATATAAGACAATTGAATATTTTTTTAAACAAACAAATTTTGTTTTCTCACTGACTCATGCAGAATCTGACAGTTTAATGTAGCATTCATTTAGGCTATCTCTTAAGTGTACACACACTCACAAACCAGCCATTATGGCTCCTTAAAGTGTCAATCTCCACTCTAACATTCGGGATAGTTATGTAACAATATGCATCCATTATTTCACCAAGACAAACAGCCGACAGCGGAAAGTGACGACAAGAATGTCTTAAAAACAGATAATCAAGGGTCTGAGTGGCTCTTACTGAAAATTATAACTGTAAATCAACGTTGCACTTGTCTCCACTGACAAACTGTGAGTTCAGTTGGATTTACAACCAGGGTTGCCATATCTGACAGACAGTTTCCAGCCCAAACACCACGTAAAACCCGTCCGATGCAGCCCAAATTACTTCTCTAGAAAGCCATAAAACCATTACACACGTAGGCTAATAAAGAGCATGCAATAAGCATATGAAATTTCTCAACACGACTAAATAGCCAAAGAAAAAGAATAACACAACCAGGCTCCCAAAAAGAGCGCAATCTGATTTCAATGGGATTTCAAATGGGCGGAAACCCGCCCAATCTGGCAACGCTGTTTACAACTCAACCTCGTTTGATTTGGGGGATGTGCTGCCATCTGGTGGTAAACGTCGGGACTTGGTCAAAATTGCGAAAACTGTTTTGACTTACGCAGGCCACCGTAGTATTTGCAGCGCTGACTTGATTAGCTTTCGGTTTCTTGTACTGACTGTGGTTATATTTTTTATGTTCAACCTTTGAACCGACTCTCATCTGATATTTCCGCTATATATAGAGCTTCCGTGGAGATCGCTGGAATCGGAATTAAAGGCTAAATATCGTTTAGCGACTGGAAATCATATCCTTTTTGGATGAGAAGCGCCGCCGCGTCTTATTTACAGCTCTCAGTTAAGCTCAGCTAATCAGATAGCATTAGTTCTCTCCGGGCAGCATGTCCTACAGGAAAACTTTGAAACTTATTTGTGGCGTGGCCGGAGCGTCCGCCGTCGTGGTGGTCGCGGCCGCCGCCGCAGCCGCCGACTCTCCCGGATGCCCCGGTGAGCTCCGCGGAGAGACAGCCAGTCGGTGGTCGAGATTCACGGTGCTTCGAGCTGCTCAGCCCGCCTGGACCCCCGCCAGCCACACACCAGCTCCGACCGGACACGCCTGGGACTTCAACTGGGACAAGTGCGTTTTTCTCTGCTGTTTATGAAAATATATGAGACATTCTGTACGTGGGTGCCAGAATTGTCTCCCAATTTAAAAAAAAACTCTGACACTTCTTTTCTTTAGCGGGGTGGGGGTGCCCTTCAAAGTCTGCAAACAAGTCAGCTGTTGACCTGTTGAGACTTACTTGACTCGGTGACGTCACAGACTCAGATTAACGTAAAAATATAGTTTCACATTTATCTCCACATAATTTCACACATTGGCGTACTCAAAGCTGCATGACACATATGACAGAGGAGGAGACAGTCCAGTGTAGCAGCTGACCCCGACCCCTAAAAAGCACCTGCTGTGAACAGAGCTGTCCGTGTAAAACCGGCTGAACTGTGTCTCTGTGCTGTTTTATGAGTCATGATATTTCATTAAGCCCTCAGGAAATGTGTTTTGTTAAAAGCAGCAGAATGCACCCCAGTAAATGTAACATCGTGCTCAATAGTTGTAACTCCATTGAATGCTTTCCAAATTGAAGTTTTGACTATAAGGTCAGTGTATTTGTTATTTCAGGAGATAAATGCTCCCTAACATGAGTTTCTTCAAGTTACTACTATTTAAATCCTGTTGGGTGATCGGATTGAAACCAGGTGCAGTCAGCCTCATCGCATGATCTTGAATTGCTGTTAGGTCAACTCAGTTTTCCTTCCCTCCATGTTAAGCCACTACTAATCTCGCTATTAACCTCTTCTGAACTCTGTCCAGGAGAGACCCATCTGTGCTGTCCAATGGGAAGAAGAAAGAGAGTGCGACTGAGGACCCCAGCTCGGAGCAGGACAACAGCAAGCCAAAGGCAACGCGCAACATCCTCCTCATCAGACACTCTCAATACAACCTGAGTGGGAACAGCGATAAAGAGAGGATCCTCACACCATTAGGTGTTGCTTGAAGAGTATTTTTAAACTGACAAGCCTCAAAGTGACACAGAATGCAACACCCAGAATGTGACTCCTGAATGAATGTTTTGTGTCTGCTCAGTTATTCTTGTCGTGTTTCTGAAAGACCTACCATTGTCAGAACATCCCCTGTTTCTCCATTTCTAGGCCGTGAGCAGGCTGCGTTCACGGGTCAGAGATTAGCAGCGCTGGGATTAAAATATGATGTTCTGATTCACTCCAGCATGGCCAGGGCCACAGAGACTGCAAACATCATCAGCAAGCACCTCCCAGGTAGTGAAGGGATAAAGTCCTGCCAGTACCACCCCATTTTCTATTGTCAGAAGTGAACAGGATGGACACAACAGATGCACTTTTATTTATTTATGTTGTTCCTATCAAATGTCATTTGGGTGCAGGGGTGGAGCTGGTGAGCTGCGACCTGCTGAGAGAGGGTGCACCTATTGAGCCGGTTCCACCAGTCACTCACTGGAAGCCTGATGCTGTGGTGAGAGAATCTGTGCCCTTTCTGCCCACAGAGTGGGCTATGTAACTGTTTAACTTAGTGCTGTTCATATGTTCGTGCAGGAGTTATGTCAAGTGTGTTTAGGCTGACAGCTGCAGAACTGACACTATCAGCCAATACATCAGTGCACTGCTACAGGAATGAGTTGCAGAAAGAGTTCACTTCCAAGAAGCCCGTGTTTTGTTTTTTTAAGTAGCCTCTTTCTTTCAAAATTGTTGCTTGGTCATCCACTGACAATTTTTACATTGTTACTTTGCTTCATAAAAGACCTTTGAAGAAAACTTCCAAATACTTGGCCTCTTTTTGGAGTGAAATTCTTCACATTCCCAACAGTGCACAGCAGCGCCATGTATTGACTCTGTTCTGACTGAGGGGTTCAAACAGAACCCATTCATGTGACAAAGGTAGCTTTCAACCTCTCTGCCATCCTCTAGCAGTACCACGAAGATGGAGCTCGCATTGAGGCAGCCTTCCGTCGCTACATCCACCGGGCTGACCCCAAGCAGAAGGAGGACAGCTATGAGATCATCGTGTGTCATGCCAATGTCATCCGTTATTTTGTCTGCAGGTTTGTGTCGGCAGCTGTTTGTCCTTGTTGCTCTTTGCTGTGCTAAATCAGTGTTCCCGACTACGCTGCTCTCGTGTCCCCAAAGACTTTTTGATTGATTCATTCATTTGCTTCACTTGTCTGCGTGCTCTCAGTGGAGTCCTCTGATGAAAGCTAGATGAGATGCATTTTTAAGATAAACTTATTACTCTCTGGGTAAATCATTTTCCTAAGATTTAGTTTCAACAAAAGTTGATCCTCCAGTTAATTCCTTAGCGGACACCTTTACACTAAAATTGTGGTGTTTCTGAAAGACGATTTTAATACTTCTGTTACTAAAGCCCCCCTCCCTCCTCTCTTCCCCCACTAAGGGCTCTTCAGTTCCCCCCCGAGGGCTGGTTACGCATGGGCTTGAACAACGGCAGCATCACTTGGCTCACCATCCGCCCCAGTGGCAGGGTGGCCCTCAGGACTCTGGGGGACACAGGATTCATGCCCCCAGACAAACTAACACGGACCTGATGGCTCAAATGACAGCAGGTTTCTGGAACAGGGTCGATCTCAGTTTCCTCAAGTGTCTTGAATTTATTTAATTTTTTTTTTTTAAACCTATGTGACTGACCTACCATCACGTTGTCAGACTATGTTGTGTTGTGATTACTTCCGTGCCATAGAATGCCAACAGAAGTGAAAACAGCTGCATAGTGACTGAATGTAATTTAAGATTTTTACACAGGTGACTTAATTTTTTTAAAAAACCAAAAAAGATCTATTTGTATAGCTGTTCTACATGTAGTTTGTGCCACTAGCTATACATATTACATTTAGCATAAGTGAGGTTTGTGTGTTGAAAAGTGCAGATGTGGTGAATAAAAAGTATTGTTTCAAGATTCTGACATTTTTCTTGCAGCCAGTGAATTAACTGGAAGGAAAAACAAGTACACAGTGGCATTAAAGTTGGAGTGATGATTTATTGATTAGCTCAAAGCAAATTAGGTCTAGACATACAGAAAGTATTCACCATGAAAGATTCTGTTCAAATAAAGCACAGAACACTAAAAGCACAAGAAGCATGTTTTAAGTTTTTTAGGTGCATTTTTGCAGAATTCCACATTCATAAACATTCAGAGACCAGAATTCGATCCGTTGTCGCCTGAGAGCACAAATATGTCGTTTACAATCTTCTAAGTGAAGTGGGTTGTGCTCTCAGATAAAGGTTTAAATTCACACACAAAAAGAGAAAAAATACATTCAGAACATGTTTCTTTCAACCTAAAAGTGGCGATCTGATGCTTTCTGACCTAAACAGAAGTGACGAGCCCTCGCTAAAGCAATGAATTTATCTGAACGCAACAGTTTGGACACAGGAAGTTTTGCACACCAACATTTTAGTCTCAATAGATTACTTTTTTTTTATTTATAAAACCTGCCACGTGTACATGTGTTCACTGTAAGCCAATCTCAGCCAAAAGTGTCCTGACACACAGCTTTGGGTATTAAAGCTCAGTTAAAATACCATTTAATTCAAAGGAATACCATTAACTTCTAGCATCTCAAAAAAAAAAAAAAAAAGTCCTGGGAATAAGATTACAACTCAGTGTAGCTCCCACCGTCTTCTGTAAGCATAAGGCAGTTTTTGTTCAGTTAAGATTATTTTACTAAGCCTTCCTAAACTATTAGTTTTTAATCGTGTTGCTACTGAATTCGCATTGGAGTCTCGCTGCCCTCTAGTGTTGAGGGGAAGAAAAAAACACCCTTCAGGCTGCGTCAGCTGCAGGTCGAATAACACTTCACAGATATGCGTTTCCTCATTCACACACTGTACGAGAAGTTTGTGACATGTACGTCAGAGGACATGGAAAAAAGAAAAAGAAAATGGCACAGTTTAAGGCCGCCATTAGTGGCAAAAACTAAAGGTGAAGATGTCCATGAACTACCAAGAACACATGGAAGAAAAAAAAAGTATTTATTAAACAAAATTGCCAGAAGATCTGTATTTTATATATTACACATACGAGCTAGAGTGTGTCTAATTTGACAGAACTGGTCCCTCACTTCAGAAAATTAAGGCAATTCCTGAACTGAGGAAAAACAGGAAATGGCAGTTGGTTTTAACACCATTAATAAAAACATTTTTTTATTTTTGTGCTACTGACCAACATACAAAAAATAACTTTTAAAATATTAACATTTCTTTTTTTTTTTTTGTTATTATTAACAACATTTTCAGAGACAGAATCCTGTTGACTCCACATGGTTTTAGTCACCAACTAACTTTGGGAAGTGTGGCTTGTGTTTATGAAATTCAAAAAAACTTGACTCAGGCTATGATACAGGTGTTTCACACTTGTCACATACAATATATCCATTAATTTGACATGGTCCACACCCATACAGTACATAAATGATCAAGGTTCTTTTTCTTTTTTTTTTTATTGTTTGTTTTTTCTTTTCCCAAGTCTCAAGTTACCATCACAGCCTACCGTGATGAGAATTCCTGTACTACACAGGAGTTGTACCATTAATACAAATCATCCAGACATTTGTGCATATTTGTCAGGTTTGTGGTTTCTCAGCTCTGGTGCTGTGACCTTGGTGCAGCTGGCGTTAAAGTGGGCGTAGGTGTCGGGTGTTGTGAGTTAATGTAGGGGCTCGTTCAAGTGCTTGAGGCGGATGCGTTGGATGTAGTTGACGTTGGCAGGGCTGTAACGGCTGGGGCTGAAGTCTGGTGAGGCAACGTGGCGGACAGGACTGAAGCGACCAGACGGAGACATCCGGCCGCTGACGGGAGAGCTGGGCGTCTGGTGGTGCATCCTGAGTCGGGGTTTTACTGCAGGGCTAGGCCAGCTAGAAGATGCACATCAACATCAGTGGTCACATTTTCAAAAATGATGCTTTTTTTGATGTGATTATTTTTACTACGTGCACAAGACACGATTTGTTGAAAAGACTACAGTGCTGAAATGGTTAAAGCATAAAGGTCTGAAAATGAAGAGAGCTATATATGATTCATTTATTCAGGAAAATGGTTCAATATAACACATGTGGAAAGAAACAGCTGTGGGGCTCAAGGCTAAGTTATTTAAGTGTCAGCAGAAAGACAATCTGGTTATAAATATGTTAAAAACAGGAGCTTATTTGGCTACTACCTACACTGCAGCATTATGAGTGCAGCTGAGTTGGAAGCTGAACTGTCAGGACAAGCACAGGTCAGCTGATCTACAATTAAACTGTCTGGAAAGCTGAATTACACTGCAATCTCAACCTCAACCCTGCAGAGTCCATGCAGACTGCTCATTTCACATCCACCCAAAATAAATAAATAAACCTTACTTTGATAAAAGAATGACATCTAATGAATCCTGTTAATGTCTGGATAGTGTTTGAATTATAATCATTAATATGTGCTGTCACTTTAAATTACAAACTGAAAGGGCATCCAAATAGTTTCTATGAGCTACTAAAATCTGTTACACGATAAAGCGTTTTAACAGAAGCCAAGAGATGAAACAATATGAATACAATTATGGGGCTAAATTTAAAGTCACAAAAATGACGACATGTATGTAATGATCCAGGTGAATAAAGAAAGCACTATAAATTTATATTCTTCTCTTTCCATTGGAGGCTTTAAGTATTAAGAAAATGAATATGTAGGATAAGATGCAGGATTTGTGTCAAAGAAATTACTCAAACTTGTTACTCAAACACTTGTTAAAGGTAACCACAACCAGGTTTAAGAGAACTCTAGTGGTTAATGGGATATTTTTGAGGACACGACAATCATGTGACTTTCTTACGTCATTTAGGGGTTTAAGACCTGGTTACAACTCGAAACTGCGCAAACAACAGGCCCAAGAGTTATTTTCAGAGAATGAGCTACACAAAATAAATGAGCATCAAAGCACAATTAAAGATTGAGGAATGTGCAGCAAAACATCTGAAAGTATGACTATGAATGGAAAAAATAATTAGAAAAAAAAGTTAATAACTTTGGAATGACTCAGTTAAATTTCCAATTAGAATCCAACACTGACGGACAAAAGTGAGCAGCTCATGTGAAGCAGCACACACATACCAGCATTTAAAGTCTTCCCTAGAGAAAACTAAAATTCATCAAAGCTGATTATCAACGCTCATCTTCAATCACCAGAAATGTGCAATTGGAGTTCTGTAAAACGCTTCTCAAATTTTTAGCCATTAAGATACGTAATACAGGAATATTTGCATCAATAAGTAAATGACAATCTATTTGCTTTCTTTATCCATTTTCAGCACATATACATTTTTGCAAGAAACTGAAACAACAGTAAACAATTTTCAGCTTTTCAAGTGCAAATATAGTCAATAATAACACGGTTTAGCTACAGAGGTGATGCAAAATTTATAGTCAAGCTAAAACATTTCTCCTATACTCAGTATCTACTTCAAAGCTTTAATTACATTTCAGTTCATTGAAACTTAAAAACAAATAGCCCCCTTTTGAGAACATAAAAGCAATATACAATAAAATGTTAAGCAAAGTCAACTAACCTCTGCATGTCCATTTCAGAGAATGACCTCACTGTGCTCTTCCACTTGTGTATGCTGGGATACTTATGGGGGTCGATATCTGTGCCTTCTAATGCTGACAAGACTTCTCTGTCCAGCTTGGTTGGCGAATCACTATAAAAGCATACAACATTTATTTATGAGACAGATGTATTATGAAATATGCACGTCCAATTATCACTATTATGATAACAGGGACATACAAGTCACCTGACACATTCTACTGATGACAAAAGTAGATCACAAATGTTACATTAAGCTAGACTGCATGCACTGAACCTAAAACATACACAGACTGACTTTGATCTATGCTGCTACAAAATAATTAGATAAAATATGACTTGCAATCAGTTAGATTTTATATTCAAACCGATTGTTGATTCTTTCAAAACCTGGAACGCCAGCCTGATCATAGAGGAACCAGTGTTACTCACCCCTCAATAAAAAGTCTTCTTCTCTTGTGCGGTGGGGTCCTGGGTAGGAACTCATGGGAGTTATCTAAGGACTTGTAAGAGGATTTAGAGGATCCTGAGCTGCTCAGGTCTCTACCTCCATGGTCCCATGACTTGGACCTTGCACAGAAATTGCGCACTCCTGACACTGAGCCCCTGGTCCAACCCAGCCCTTCCAGACTCTCCTCTGCTTCAAAGTACTCCTGTGAGCTACCACTGCTGCGCCTCTCCTCTGAACCTCCGCCTGCTGTTCTCCTGCCTGCTCCATCTACAGCCTCACTGTCCTGACTGCTGAAAGACAGGCGGTTCAGCCCAGAGCTCAGGTCTGTAGCTGAAGAGGAGCTGTAGGAGTCCTGCACCTCCTTGTGCCGACTCCCACCACTACTCCTCCTCTCCCTGCAGCTCGTGGTGCAGTCTGGTGGCTCATGCAGTGACATGCGCTCAAACTCTCCAATGAGATTGGAGATGGGGGACAGCAGGCTGGAAGAAGACGGGGAGGAGCGTGGCGACACCTTGTCTCCATTGTGAGTCCTGTCTCTGGAAGAGGAGCATGCCCCGTTTTTGCAGACCACGCCAGGTGAAAGGAGGCCATCCCGGCAGCAGCGCAGAAGATCCTGCTCTGCAGCTGTCTCGATCAGGTCCGCCCCCCGGTGGTGGAGTGCGATGTGGAACTCGCAGCCACCCACGGCTCCTTTCAGGACATCCTCGGTTGCAGCAGAGGAGGTGATGCTAGTAAGTGCTGCATTCTGCCGGTTTTTCATCTCCTCAAGGCTGATATCATCATCTTCGTCCAGAAAGGCACCAACAGAAATTGAGTTGCAGAACTTTTTGGGCTTTCCTGGAACCAGGGATGAAGAATAACCAAAACAGGCTCATAAACTTGTCAACATCAATGTGTAATCCTTTACATAGGTTTCTGGGCAGCCAATTATCACGGTTTCCAAAATCCTGAGGACAGTATGCAACACTAAGAACATTTACTCAGAAACAAATACCTGGAATGCCCACAGTCCATTTTCTATTTATGCAGTTTCATTTCTTTTCACAATATTCATATCATTTAAAGAGAAAGGTACCTGGAGAGGGGGTTTTAAACCTGTTGCTGGTCTCATTCTCTCCAGTCCCTTCATGAGTCCGTGGGCTGAAGTCCTTCCTGCTGAGATACTCTTCCAGCTTGCGGAGCCCATCAGCTGATGAGATATCTACAAAACTATCCAGGAAACCCCAATACTCAGCCCAGGTGTGTCCCATTTCATGAGCCAGGTCTCTAAAAATAGAAAAAGAATAACAACTTAAATTATCAACTGTATGTTAAATAAGTATGAGCCTTTTGAAAAAAAGCAGTTTTCTAATTTGCCATCAAAATGATCATCTAAGTCACAGTAACAAACGCAATGTGCTTAAGCTGATAACACACAAACAATTATAATAAACACAAACTTCACTGAACACTGCCAAATATTAATAGTGCTGGTGGAAAAAGTGAACCTTATTAGCTGGTTGAATCTCCTCGGCAACAGCAATTACACACAGGTGATCTTGGCAGCTCTGGATCAGACCTGCACAATCTTCTGGATTAAGTTTTGATCATTTCTTTTTATGGAACTGTTTCAGCTCAGATGTGTTTGTAGGATATCTGGTATGAACGGCTCTCTTGAGGCAACTGTCATGGACACCATGACTGTTTTTTTTTGTGATCAAAAGTTTTTTATTTTGTAGATACACTATATATTATACAAAAGCCAAAATATATAAAAGCAAAATATGACATAAGTAATAAAGTCAAAAGAAAATAATAAACACATTAAAATAAATAAATAAATATAACAAATAAAAGCAGGAGCAAAAGCACAACCCCCATTGGAGACAAAACCCATCCACTCTGGATCAAAGACCTCAAAAATAAAAGCATACATACATGCATGCACATACTCCTACATATACATGCATATATACATGTGTTAGACAGAACTGACCTCCAAACTTCAACTGACATCATGATTGTTCAAAGACTTAGTTCCAGTGATGTCTTCAAGCCTTTAACTGTTAATTATAGGTTCTTTTTTGTCTGTTTTTCCTCGCTGAGTAATTTGCGTTATGACTTTGGAGTCATCTTGGCTGGGAGCCCACTTCTGAGAAAAGTAGTAGTATAAAACTGCCTCTATTCAAAAACAATTTGTCTAACTGTGGACTGAAGAATGTCAAACACTGAGATTACTTTGTATCCCTTTCCAACCTTTTGCAAATTACCTACTCTTGATCACATGTCTTCAGTTTTTTGAGGCATGGTTCACAGTGGCAGATGCTTATCATCATCAGCAAAATTAAAATGTTTTCAATGTCTTTTATGAATGAAATGAGCTCTAAACCACAGCTCTAAAAGAATCTCATCAACTGAACTAAATGGGTGCAAACTACTGACAAATTACTTTACTTAAATAATTAATGATAAGTTGATTTAGAGTTAGTTTTTTTTTTTGACCCAGAGTTTTTTGAACCTCCTTTCTGAAACAGGTCCCAGAACAATCAATGTTTGTCTGTGATTACATGAAAATCAGATCACATTTAAGTGCAAACGGAAGTAACAAAAAAAAAACAAAAAAAAAACACTTAAGCCCACATAAGTTTTCTCTCACTGCACATCACTGATATAATGGTGATGAAAATATGATGAAATGCAATAAAAACAAACAAAAATATGCACCTGAAATAGTATCACCCAAACTTAATTTCCTGTATTTACTACAATTTACAATACTTTTTTTTCTTTCAGAAATTCACACTGGCTAATGTGATAACTGAATGAATGAAAGAAGTTTAAATTCATATAAAACTGAATACATTTCGAAATTTTACCACATCTCCTAAATTTTGTTGCTGGTGCACATTTCCTGTTAAAAGCCTATAAGAATTCCCACTTAAAATAATCTCTGTCCACCACTTCTCTTGGGTTAATAATAATAATGATGATGATAATACATTTTTTTAAAAAGTAAGATATTGACTTATGGAAATGCCAATTTGAACAGGTGGGTTTTAAGTGACAATTGAAGGTCATGGCTTCACGATGGTCCTCCAGTATCTTGGCTTTTGTTGTCCCTTTGTCACAATTTTGGATCATAAAGCTACAGCTACTCTATCCTGAGGAGGGACATGAGCACTTCTTCATTTCCCCTTGCAGGAAAACACTGCTAGAACATGACAGTGCAATCACTATGCCTCAGAACAGAGCTGGACGATATGACCTTAAATAAATATCGCAATTCTTTTTTTTAAATATACTATTTTTCATCCCCTTGGGGAAATTCTACCTCTGCATTTGACCCATCTGGGCTGCTGGACCCAAAGCAGTGGGCTGCCATGGTGTGGCGCCCGGGGAGTGGGTGGGGGTTTCAGGTGCCTTGCTCAAGGGCACCTCATCCATGGATGTGGGGAAGCACTTCACTCGCCCACATCATTGGTATCAGTCAATTGGACAAGTTATCTCAATTACAATTAATGAGCAATTATTTTACTACTGTTTTATGTTTTGTCTTCATAGATCAATGACGAGCTTTTGCTGCAAGTGTAGTCAACTTTTAAAAACAAGTGAAAGCACACACAGTTTAACTATATATGATCATTGAATGAATATTTGAAAAAGAGAAATAATTGACATCAGCAAGATTACATTGATTATTGTTTATGAATTTCGGTTTTGATTAATTACCCAGCCCTTCTTCAGAACTCTAGATATTACAGATATTCATTCATTCGTCATCTGGGACATTCACCATCAAGATGTATGCAGTTACAAACTGATCTGGCTACATGGTGTAGGTGGTTTGAGCAACACTCTGCAACCATTTCCAGCTGCATCTCAATATACTTCTTGTAAGGTTGTAAAATTGCATGTTTCACACTTTAATAGCCTACAATCATTTCAAGGAGACAGAAAAGTATCCCATTTCTGTGCAGCATGGCTGTGCCACAAGTGCTCTGAATAGAATAATATGGTGGCTGTGCTAAGGAAAATCAAAGCTTTAAGGGTTTGGATGTACCTGCCCACTCTCTCTGCCCCTCTGTCAGGGTCCGACTTCAGAATGTGGTGAAAAAGCTCTGCCCGACCTCTGGGTGGCGTCTTCCAGGACCGACGAAATTCAATTGCCTGTTGTAAACACAATTTGTTCTAGTCAGCCACTCTTTTTAATAGTACTTATTCAAATAAATAAATAAATAAATAAATAAATAAATGGAGGCAGCTTGGTAATGAACTTGCTTGAGAAGGGCTCAGTGGGCCAGCAAAGGCTGTGACAGCCATTAAAGGATCCATGGGGCTTTTTGTGTGCCGCTGGATCAGAGAAAGGCTCTCTGAAGACTCTGGCGACCATGGAGCACCAATTATGGGCTGAGAGGTGTTGTCGGTTGCCCTCAGCAAAGGGATATAGCAGCGGTCTGCAAGAAAACAATTTAGAACACCAAGTTCAGACAACTTTGACTGCCATGACTTTTATTCATTGAAGAACAATGGCGTTGTACGTTTACAATGAGAGAATGAAACTCTAGGCTACCAGAGCTGTCACGTGACTACTGCATGTGGTACTGTCAGTCAGTGCACAGGACAGAGTTAATTTATGCACTATAGAACATCATGCCAAGTGCCACGCTCGCACTCCAAATTCATTACAGAAGCAGTCTTGCAACTATCAGATTTACCTGTTATTTTCATGGGACTGAAAAACAAGCAATTTAAAACACAAAGGTACTGCAGTAGTTTATTCAACAGCAGCTTCAGCATTAATTCTATTAAAATCAGCTCAAAGAACCAATTTATAAAAACTAGTATCAGCCATGCAGAAACATTCTTTACAGGCACCATAATTCAGGAGAATCGAGTCAAATTATAACTCAAGATGTTGGACAATGGTAGAATATTATTTATGTTCAATTTTACAAGAAATGTATACTCCCTTACCCTCCAAGTAATCACTTATTCTCTGTTTCACTTCAGGGGTTTTATTTTTTCTGCTACAAATAACCTGTGGAAAGGAGGACAACGAAAAATAATGACAAATCCTGACATGCAGCTGTTGTGGGATCAACTGAGAAAACAATTTCCACATCTAAGTTTAGCCTACTATTCTCAGTGTGCAATTGTTGCCAAATGATTTTGAAAGGTCACTCCTCAAAAATATGAGTGAGTGTATCACTCTGAAACCACTGCCAAGACACAGTTCAGTTTTATTTAACTAGGATGGACATCTGCTTTTCAGCTCTCATACACATGAACTTGTTCTGTTTTAATAGACAGCATTTTAAACCCCATTTATTCTAACTGCTTTTAACCTAGATGTAGTGTTACAAAGTTAAGGAGTTTATGTTAAAATGTCAGTTTCAAATTGACTAGAAGGAATATGTCACTACTTTTAATAAGTGTCAGGTATCTCTTCCATATCTACTATCAGAAAAGCCCACCCCAAGTAACTGACACATTATCTGATTTCAATAACAATGGAGCTGGGTGACTTAGACTCAAGACAGTAGAGGCAGAACAAAAAATGAAAGAGTGACCGTCCACAAGACCAAACAAGACTGTCCTAAGAGTCGTTGATGCTCCATGGGTATATGGAGACTCTATGAGCTAAAAATAAATAAATAAATAAAAATTCCAAAAGCTCATTTGTGTCTTTTTAAAGCAGTTAAAAACAGAACTTCTTACATCACAAGGCTTCTGGCCATCCTTGTTCTTACAGATCTTATCAGTGTCAGGATGTGAGCACAGGACATTGACCACATCTGGGCATCCAAACTTACAGGCAAAGTGTAGTGGTGTTTCAAAGCCCTGCAGAAAGAAAGAATTTAAAAAAAGGAAAAAAGAAGAAGAAATAAGAGCACAGACCATTGACTATATTTGGAAATGATCTAGTGTAATCTAATTTGGCTGCATCATGTTATGAAGGGGAAAATAACTTACGGCTTTATCTGGAGTGTTGAGGTAAAGATCTACAATGTAGCGGATTCGCTTCTGCAGCATGACTTCTTGGTCATCTGGATACATGAGGCGCATAAACTCTGGGTTTTCTAAGGTGTCCAGCAGCAGCTGGGCGATCCCTGCCTGATTCTCCTTGGCTGCCACATGCATGACATTGTACCGGCAGCCCTCCTGATGAGACAAAAAAAAACAACTTTATGCATTAGCAAACGTCATCTAAGATCTCTTGTTGAAAAAATGTTTAAAATTACATACACACACAATATATATATGACTCTGTGTGTGTGTGTGTGTGTGTGTGTGTGTGTGTGTGTGTGTATAACATCTGTAAAACTAAGATGACCTACTTGCAACATTGTTCAGGTTTAAAATAACCATGATAGTATTTTATGAACACAAAGAGTATTATAGATGTAACTTGCATAAAGCTGGAAACATGAAGAGGCTGTAAGGTCAGTGCTGACAATGAAAAAATGTTTATGTATCAACAAGGTTTAAGGTTAAAGGTCAGGCTCAGTTTCTCTCTGAGTTTCCAGAGTCTGTGAGCCCAGAGCTTTACTATCATAACTAAAAATAATTCAGCAACTTAAATATATTTCAAAATTGCCAAAACACTGACTAAATTCTTTTTTTTTTTTTTTAATCACCCAGTGCTTAGTACCTAAGTTGCAGTCCTGGGCATTGCACTCCCTCTGCCAACACCAGGAGGGCCCTCAATTCTTCTTAATTCCCTCATTATTTATGGTAGGTTTGCACGGAAGTGCTTAAGTAAATCTACGCTTGACATTAAACAATACATTGCTTAAGTTTTAATTTTCAGCTAACGGTTTAGAATTTAAACAGAAATAAAGTACAATTTTACATATTATAAAAATAAAATAAAATCAAGAAATGCTGACTTGGTCTGTGATGTCACAGTACCCTGTAAATCTGAATAACTCACTGAATTTTTGGATGAGCCCAAATGAAGAGAGATTTATGTTGTGTTAATGAGGTGGTGGTCGGGTCAAACACAAAAATAAATGCCCTGAAGCAAAGAAAATGTTGCTGTTTTTTTTTTGTGCTGTTGTTGCTCTAAAGAATCTGCCTCCCTTTTTGATCTAATGTCTTTCTTTCTTTTTCTGGAGTTTAGAGAAAATGGCTCCAAAAACTCTAACAAAAAATACACTAATATACAGACAGCGCAATACCAAATTATAATGCTTCCACCAGTTCATTAAATATGGGGAGCTACATCGACATACTTGAACTTTTATTCCTGTTGTACCAGTGTGATAAGAGCATTGACAGTTTATATTCTCACCTGGACGACAGTGGGATTATCCCCTGAGCCAATAAGGTAACGTGGGTTGCTCCAAACAAGCTCGCTGAAGCCCGACTCATCACCCTTCTCCACAGCTTTCCTTAGTTTGGCTGTCAAATCCTGGCTGCGTGGGCTCTTAAAACTGTTGGCCCGCTCCCTGTTGATGGTATCGACCTCCATGTTGTCTGCTGTGGATTGAAAATAAGTCAAGGTCACAGCAGTATAACAATATTTATTTAAAATAAATTAATAAATTCCCAAATATTGCTTCAGACTTGTGTTTGAAAATGGTTAACTAGACAGATTGTTGTGCAATCAGTTTTTTTTTTTTTGTTTTACTGCACCTGAAAAGAGTATTTACCTGAATCTGACTTTTTAGACAACAAAAGAACCTTTAATATTGACCTCCTATGGGACTCACAAGAACTGATGTTGACACCAGTATACTTACCTTTGACAATGCCCAGGGCGGATTTGATAGGCGATGCACAAGGCATTGATTTGGTGGGAGAAGGGAAATAATCACAGATTCCTTTAGCGAACTTCTCTGCATCTTCACGGTTGGAAAAGGCTTTGAATCGGGCGCCCTTCATCAGTTTTACAGCTTGAAGTGCATCCTTCTTATCCATATAGACATGCACTCCATCTGCAGCACAGAAAAAAGCCTTATATGCAGCAGTGTTGTAGTGCATGACGAAGCAAGTCAAAGATGATGTTTGTAACATATTTTAAGAGGCCTAATTAGCATATGGATAAACAATGACATGCAAGATTATCAGAGCTACATATTTATTTTTACGCAGCACAAGGTGACAAGGTGCACCAGTAAAACATTTCACAACGTTGTATTAAAAAAACAAAACAAAAACATAATCATAACCGTATCTAAAGAAACGCTAGAAGAAAGCAGAAATTGAGGTGTGTATGCTAAGTGTTGACCTGTCCAGGGTGTACCCCTGAATTTCGGCCAAAGTGAGCTGAGATAGGCTCCAGCAGACCCCTGTGACCCTGCACTGGAAATAGCGGGTATAGATGATGAGTGAGTGAGGCTAAGTGTAGATCTTGCAACAATGCGAATTAATCCCAACATGGAATATTCACTCAGATTTATGATAAAGGTATTGCAAAAAGATCAAAGAAATATGTGCATTTCATATGTCAATATAGCTGTGGTCTCTCAAAATTTGGAAAGATTTGCTGACATAAATCTCAACGGCAGCACGATCCACCAAATGCACATGAACACATGCACATAAGTCTGAAGAGGAGACTAATCTTCCAGCCATGTTTTCATTTAATTTCAAAAGAAGATGAGTCAAGTAAACCTCAAATGACTGAAAGAACATATTACTGGTAAAGTTCACTGGAAATTATACTAATAGTCTCAGTAAAATTGACACACAATTCAACACATTAGTATTCATGTCATCTGAAGCTGGTGATGAAGACTGTGATTTACAGAATCAGCTGCTCTTTGGCCTGTTCAGATAACAAGACTTAAGACTTACTCAAGAGTGTTAAAGCTATTTCTCTGTTCACACTATGAGATTGATCACAATCAGAGGGTCATATGCCACACGATCTGACATCGGCTTGGTTGATAAACTGTTCTCTAAAACCACATTTAATCAACAAAACACAGGTGGAGAATGAGTAATAACCACACGCAAAACACAACTGAATATTTGGAAATGATCTGAGGGATAAAAACACTGCAAATAATTTGTGCTTTGATTTACTCAAAACACAAAAGTAAAAGACTAAAAAAGTGTAAAGAAATTCATTAGTACACACAGGTATACAGTGTGAAAGGTGAGTAAAAAATCTTTTGTAATGACAAAGTAGCTGCCTGCTGTATTGTTGTATGGTGCGTTGTGTGCATCTCTCCCCCCTTGATTTGATTTCTCTTTTGGGATTCCCTCCCTCACAGTGATTACAGCTGTCAACAACAACAATGTGCTTGTATAGCGCTTTTCTGGCCCAGGGACCACTCGAGACGCTTTTACAATGCAAAAAGCTTTCTCTCACTGCCACACACACCTTGATTAGATTGATTTATTTATTAGACTGAATTATTCCTATAATTGGTCCCATAAATCAAATGACATTAGAGCATGGGTAAGATTTGATATTACCAATTAGCCTAAATAACATGTTTTTAGGCTGGAAGGAAATCAGAGTACCCAAGGAAAACATGCTAGCTCCACACAGAAAGACCCAGCTGAATGTCTTGCTTTCTCATTAGATGTAGCTTCAATAGAGATTTTCCCCGAATGGCTCCAGATATACATTTATTGTTGTTTTTTTTATATCTGTCAGCGATTACTGACAGCTCTGGCAAACGTCTTTGAACTGTTCACACAACATTCTAGTGCTGACTCTGATGCACTGACCGCTTGCTGATCAGAGACCAAAACATCTACAAGTTCTGCAGATGGCAAATCATCAGACCTAAAATCATTTAGTCGAAAAGAGACATTAAGGACATTAATGATAGATGTTTTAGGAATTAATTGCAAATTTAACCCTGAGAAAAATCAAACAGCTGTTCTATTTTAAGCAGCGTTATTGTGAATAAGGGTTTGTATTTGTTTGTTTTTGACATCCATGTTTAATTTTTCCTTTCTTCTTTAAACCCCTTTTATGCATTTTCTCCTTAACTTATTTTAAACCAAATCACATCTCAGTAATGCTGTTATAATAGTCTACATTACTTCCAATTTAAATGGTGCTCCTAAATTGTGCTGTTGTTAAACACTTATAGTTACAAGCACCGGTGACAAGAGTGGTAAATGTTTGTTTGAAGCTCTGATTACCCTAGTTCATCTCAACATAAAGTGAGAGTAATGCATATCATCACATAGCTCCAAGTACCCTAAACCATACCTGACCAACCAATCCAATGAAGGCAAATAGTCAAGGCAGTGAGAGGCTTCAACTAGAAGATTGTTTGTTTTTTGACCTTCTCGGAACATCAAAAATGTGACTGCAGTACACTGGTGACTGTGATGCACAACACTTAGCAGTGGGTATACTCAGTGCTGAAAGAACACAAGTGTTTACATTCAATATGTAATTCATATGAAACTATAGGTTGTGTCTGGTTTTTCTCCTGCTCATATTTACTGAATCTTTCGATTGACTTTTTTTTTTATAATATTGAAAATATGCAAGACAATCCAGAAAACACACAAGCTGTCTAATTGAGATGAAAAGTAAAGATGATAAAAGATAAAACTGTAAGGGGGCCAAGCCCGCTGTAGCACATTTGCACTTCACACCCCTATACCACATTCCTTTATATATTTAATTGATTAGTAACTTCCCATGTAAAGTAGTTCTAACCTGTGTGTGCGATCTGAGAGATCAAAGAAGCAATAGTCAGTTTGATTCTATTGCAATGCATTTTCTAGTTTCATTTATTACTGCCACTTAATGTAGCATTCTCATCGATTGATAAAGGTTTTTGTATTATTTTCCTTTCTGTCTAGTCAGCCTATTAAGCTATACTTTATGGAGGGCCTGCAAAGTGAGGTTGGTTTTTGCAGTTGCAATAAATGCAAGCCCTGACAGATTAACATTAACAAAATTGATTTTTGAAGTAGCTCAAAATGGATCTATATCATTACTCTACTTCAGAGAAGTCAGGCAGTCGTGATTGTGCTCAACAATTAAATATTTAAAACAACAGTAGCAAGAACTTAATAAAAACGCACAACACGGTAACTGTCATTTGTAAATAAATGCAATAATATTAAGGGGAAATTCAGTCTCTAGTTATTTACCAGTCAAACCTAAACTTGTCAAAGAGGCACTCAGAGCTTTTATATATGCCTAAGAAAAGAAAAAAAAGTTGTTGCACACCATCTCATATACTTTATAAGGATACAGACAAGAAGGCATGAATTGTGAACTTCAGTGTGTCACTGATACAAGTGGACTTGTGAATCTCTTACCATTTCGAGCCAAAACATCCTCCCATGGTGGACATACTCCAAAATAAAATGTTGGGGACACTTGTGCTGGCTTTGAAGATATTTCATTTTTTGACTGAGTGTGACTACAGTCATCAGAGCTGTTGGACACCGTCTTTACTGAGATTTCTTCCTCCTCTGGGGGGTTTAGACCCACACCATAGCCAAAGTCCAACTCTTCGCCCGCGGTCTCAGAGGAGCTACTGCTTGTTGCAGAAGTTGTGGATGCAACTGATAAAGGTGAACACAACGCAGGTTTGTTGTGATCAGCTGCACTGTCCAAGAAGGCTGCTGAATGGCTGTTGTCGGTTTCAGTGACATAACCCTCTTGCTCAGCCAAGACGCGGGCTAACTTCCTCTCATATGTTGCTCTGGTAGTGGGAGTGATGGGACCACACTTGAGGTCTGCTCGAGCAAACTCCTCACAGAGCTCAGCAGCAGTTAGCCCCTTTAGCCTGCTCAGAACTGCCTCCATTCTTCAGCTCTCTGTAACACACCTGACAGTTAAAAAAAACAAAAACAGACAGTTAAAAAAAAAAGACAAGCGCTAAACAACCAAATATCACTTAAGCATTTTTGTGTTGCAGTTCTTTTTTTTCTTATTTGACCAAGATTCTTTAAAAGATCAAGGATAGTGATTTAAAAATAAGCACAAACAACAGCAGCTCAAAGGATGTTCCAGATGTCCTAAAACGGTTGCAAACCCACCTCCCCTTAAAATAAATAAATAGAATTAAATCTAAAGCAAAGGCAAAAGCAATTCCGCAGTGCTTAAACCTTACAGCTTGCCCACTACACACGCACATTTACCATTACAATTTTTAAAACGCATTAAAGCCTAAAACACAAACTGAAACACACAGGTTATTATTTCGCATCGCATTCTTGAAAAATGTTCAACGCAACAGTCTTAAGTGAATGTATACACATCATCATGAAATACCTTACCTCACAACAGTCGGAAACTGAAAAACGTAAAAACGCTGACTTTACCAACAAATATATTCATGCCTTTCTGTATATTTCCATTGCAGGTTATATGTATTGGTTGTTCAGGAGGCCGTCACTTATTCTTAATAAATTTGTGTATTACTGAAATGCCCCCCGCGGAATCTGAATTTCATCATATAATTGTTTATGTGTTTTTTTATAATTAAAACAAAACAAACACAAACAGAGCCAACGACAGTGAAGTTGGACTAGCTCGCGCTGGCTAGCTTGCTAACCAGCAGATGCCGGGAGCGATGCCTATGAAAGCTAACAGCAGGGAAAGAGCTCGGATTAAAAAGTAGATGGGAATAACGCACAAGATTTGGAACGCAGTGCCGATCACTTCCAATCCACAGAAAATTAAGCGACCATGTTACAGTATTGGTCCATCATTTGCATGCTGTCACACCCAAGCGTGTCAGTCGAGGCGGGTTTTCGGACTGTACCGTAACAAATTTGATACGTGGTCATGATGTCGATTTTTTTTTTAAAGTGCACGCGATGACACTTATCTACACGTGTCCCTATACTTACCGAAGAACATTTTATTACATATAATCAGAGCTGTGGGCACCTGTTTTAGTTGTGCACAGATAAAGTGTTGGGTAGACACAAAGCTGAAGACGGTCTGGAATCGCCTCATTGTTTACAACATGTCATGCGCATGCTCACTTTCAAGGCAGGGCACATGATGCGTTCCATGGCCGTGGGATAACCCAAAACTCCCCACAAAAGAGGGTGACGGGCACCAGGCAACCAAAAAAAAAAAAAAAAAAAAAATAAGGACAGTGATCAAATTTCTCCGGTTACACAAAGTAAACGACCACACAAAATACTACATGGAATCACTAATGAGCCAGCACTGTTCGGTTATAAATGCGCACTCTTATCTCACAGTCATGTAAAATTTATAAAGATGGCATGCCATCAGCATGCGCGCTCGTAACAAAATTCGTTTGGAAATTAATTAGAACAAAATTATGAGGGACGTACCATTCACCAGTTCTTCTTTGTTTATTACAAATCTAAAGCGTTTCGCACATGGACGTACTCTCCACAGCGCTATGAACGTTACATCCTGCTCCTACATAGTAGACGTGATGAAGCCCAGGAAACGATAACTTAGCTCTCAGCAAATGTATGCTTATGTTTCTCTGGAAAACACATTATCTTGAGTTAAGTAATGTGTGATCTAATATCGTACAGACAGTATAAATATGTCTGTTGCGCTATATCACGTATCCAGGCCAACTTCACTTGAGAGGTATGATGTGAGGCAGAAAAAAAACCATTCACAACATTTCTGTAATAACTGGATAACATTTACTATGTCTGTTTTTTTTAAAGTACCCTTTCAATAAGAACGGCAAAGAAAATGAAAAAGGGACGTTAGTGACATAATTCCAGGACGTTGTGCTAACAGATGTTAGCCACCTAGCATTGGCAAGAAGCTAAAGCCGTTTAGACGTCGAAAACGTTTACAACCTCTGAAAACACCGTTCACGTGTTCCTACACTACAACATGTCTATAAATATGCATACAGATTAAACAAAGCAAAGCCCTTGCAGTTAATATGATTTTTAAAGTACCATGCCACCTCCTCCTGCTACTGTCGCTTCTGCTCACCGCGACCGTTTCAAAATGCATACAGCGAGGACCTGCTGTCGTCTGACATTTTGCCTGAACAAAATTAATAGAGGTGATGGACCTTCAGTTTGTGATGATAAAGCTGATGATGAAAATCACGCCTTCAACATGGAAAAAAATCACAGAAAAAGTAGACAAATTCAGAAGTACAGTTTCCATAGCAAACACTCACTAAATGAAGGCGAGATATAACAGCAGATGGATAGTGCAACTTTATGTTAAATACAATCACATCTCCCAACAACAATCCAATTGGAATGAAGAGATTTCAATCTTAGGGAAAATAAAAACCAGAGAAATTCAACAAGGTGCAAGTACATAGATACAGCCCAAAAGTTTTTTTTTGTTTTTTTTTAAAGAACACAGTCTATGGATACATAGTATGGTATTTAACCCAAATAAGCATTCCCTTTAATATGCATTGTCCCTTTGAAAATTCATGAGCATAATATTGTATTGGGGGAGAGGGGGGGCAGCTTTTTTGTGTGGTAATACAGCTGTTGCAGCACAATTGCATGCAGAACACTGTACCATCCAACATTTTTTCTACACTGAAATCTTGGTGCAGCTTAAGCAGAATTATAAATGGATCTGATTAGCATTTAATAATTTGTAATACATATTTGTACTGTTAAACAATTGTGAGGACTTTACAGTCATAGAAAAATGACAAATGCATATATTAACCTCTGAAAACCAATAACTTATCCCTCAACTCCATAAACAGAGTTATACAATAACAAAACATAAATGATTAAAGATTCTTTTCTTGGAAACACAGTTGGTACCAAATGTAACAACAAAAAATGTACACATCTAAATGCACCAGCTCAAAGTAGTAACTTTTCCTTCCATCTTACAGCCGTCTCTCAGTCAGTTCACTTTGATCACATTGTGTGCAATGTCAGTTGATGTTATTAACTTTCAATAACAGTTCTTCAGTAAGGAGTTGCCCCCGTATACAATATGACGTTTTCAATTTTGCACACACCCTTAGCAGAAAATTACTCATCCAAACCAACTTAGTTCATTACAGTGTTATCAAAGATTGCTTAAGGCTTTTTGTGTACAAATTACTGCAGTCCATGCAAGACAAATTATTACACAAAACATAAAATGAACATATGAAACACTGCATTTCAGTATGAGGCAATCCCAAAATATCTGACGGAACAGGAGTGACACCATTTTCACCACAAACATCTTAGAAACCATGTGGATGTCTAACCATTTTGGTAAAAATCAGAGATGAGTGACATCACAAGTAAATAGGCACAAACAAACGGAAGAACAGGATGATAGTTCACTGAAAACACTTCTGTATGCCACCGATGAACAGGAGCATTTAGTACAATTTGGAGAGCATAACTGTCAACTCATGAGTGGAAACTTGTCCAACTGATCCATCATAATGTCTATACAATATTTGTATCTACAACAGAAAATCAAACAAACAAAAAAAAAAAAAAACTACTGAAAATGGGGAATCTTTTTGGACAGGCTGTCAATTCAAATGCCATATTTTCTTAACTTTTAATAAATAAATGTGGCAAAAGCATAACAAACAACTACCAAATAAAGAGGTAAGAATAAAGCTATGGCATATAAAGTATTACTCTGCAAAAGCACTTCTGTGCTGATGGGAGAATTGCCAAATGTTGGCAGCAATTGTTAAGAAAAGAGAAAGGGAATAAGGAGCTTAAAGGTGCCTTATTGGATAAAACTCCGTTCTTCCTCTATTGGCCTGAGAAAAGTTCTATGATGGCTGCTGATCTGCTTCATTATTATTTTCAACTGCCACCACATTGTTTACTGTTGTTGGTGATTTGGAAATGTTGTTTTCAAGCTCAAGTTGTGCCAGTCCCTCTGGTGTATTTGTCCATGAGCTCATTGACTCATGTACTGTTATTGTGTGTTCCTCCATCTGCTTCTGGAGGCTGTCCATCTCCTCCCTGGAGAAGAGAGAGAGAGAGAGAGAGAGAGAAAGGTCTCACACAAATTTTGCCATTTGTAAAATACAGCACTATGGAAGTGTGTTAATAATATTAATCTTAATTATTCTGATGCTTAGGCTTCTTCTAGGTTTACTTGAGTTGTCGTAGGCAGTTGTGTAGGTTATTGAGGGGCTCCTTGTTGACAGAAGTTGATGGTTTTAGCAACTCATCAAGCAGCGAGGCAGGTACAGGGCAGTCTGGGATCTTAACTGGTGTCACAGGATTGGATGGGCTCCCCTCACTCTTCATCTCCATACGCTGCTGCTCCAGCATCAATACAGGGATGTGCTTATTTAGTTATCTTGAACAGGAAGCTTTTATTTAGCATTATACTAAGAATAAAAGAAAGTTGTTGTTTTTTACCCTCCTTAGACGAGTCTGTTTGAGGTCCTGCTTGAGTTGTTGGTTCTGTAGCAGGACAGTTTTCATGCTGTTTCTCAGCTCACCCACTTTGGCCTGCAGCATAAACTTGTCCTTCCTTGTGCTGCTCAGCTCCTCCTGCACTGTCTCCAGCTCCACTTTGATGCTCTAAAAAAAAATACAGATTTAGTTGTTTAACATCTTACAACTAAGAAGGTGCCAGTTATGACACTATGCAGAAATGCAGAAATAATTGTAGTGCTCTCTTCATTCTTCTCTGATTGCTTCTTGGGAAATTAAGGAAAAGTTGGGTAGTAGTAGTAGTTTCAAACCATGTCCTTTACCCAGATAAGGGGAAATGATTTGGGAGAGGGAGATCTAGGGATCTCTACTGTGACTATTATCTCCATGACTCAGCTGCAGATACACAGCAGAAAATTAATGGATGGATACATTTCCTTTCAACCACTAGTTAAGCATAATACTTATATAAAATTCTTACCTGCAGAGCAGTCTGTAGGTTGTCCAGCTCCCTGTGGTGGCATTGTTCCATCATCTCCAGTTGCTGCTTTTGAGCTTCAATTTCCCTCTGCCTTTGCTCCACCTCCCACTTTAAGTCTTCAACCTGAGTCAATAGTCAATGATAGACATCAATATTTAAGACAAATATCTCACCTAAAATAACTGAAGGGGAAAAAAACTAAGAGTTTTCAGTTGAATTAAAATGATTGAAAATAAATCAAAGAATAAAGAAAACAGAGTACTATCTTTATTACTTGTGGACAAACTAGACCCTGGCTCAGAGGTACACACCTCTTGATTAGTGAGGGGCTGCTTCGATAATTCTTCATCAAGCTGTTTTTGGAGGATCTGGAGTTGTGCATGAGCCTCAGCAAGCTCCTCTTGAAACCTGGAAATATCCTGAGTGTGCTGATCATCCTGAGCCCTGTAGAGCACGACAGAGTCATTTATAAATTACAGCCGTGATTTTAAATCAAAAGCACAGTTTCGACTGTTAACTTAGATCAGACAAATTTGCATACTGCAGCTTGTGAGCTTCTCTTTGAAGGACTTGGACAAGGTCTTCTTTGGCCTGCAGATCTTTCTTTATCTCTGACAGCTCCAGCATGGCTGCCTTGTAATGTCTTCTGTTATGGGCTGCCTCTGCCTTCGCTGCTGCCACCTACAGGACAAATTACATAATTACAAAACAAAACCAACCAAACAAGACCATGGAAAACTAGTTAAAGGGTTTTTCAAGTTAAAATGTATGCAATTCAATAGGTAGTGAAAACTAAATGATCTACAAAAATTCAATGAACCATTATTAGACCAATTGCACAGGCAAGCTGAAAACAATCTGAAATGTTATTTTAACTTAGAGAGACAGACAAAACAGACAGCATAAAGCACTGACCTGTTCTTTAAGATCCTTGACCTTGGTTTTCTCTTTCTCCAAAGCAATCTGTAAACTTTTAACCATCTGCTTCATTTGTTGGTCCTCCTCTTCTTTACGCTTTAGAACAGCTTGAACCTAAATAAATAAATGCAAAAGTCATTTCACAAGCTAGCTGTTCTATTTTAATCTACAAAAGAGACTACACATTAAATATGGTGGAGATTTAAAAAAAATATATTTCAGCAATATCCAAAGTAATAGATTTTTCACCTGCAAGTTAAGCTGAACAAGATCTGCCTCCCTTTTGGCCAAGGCTGACTCCAAAATGTTAGCATGCTCCCGCAATGCACTGTGGGATTGTGCTAGTCCTGCCAGTTTCCCTTTTTCGTGTTCCAGCTCAAGTGCCAACTTCTTGTTGGCATCTTCTAACTTCTTGATCCGCTTCTTGAAGCAGCGTGACTCCTGAAGCTGGAAATTAAAGCCATGTCATTAACTGAGGGATCTGTGAGAAAATATACTACCCATACATGCTTGTATTATAAATATGAAAAACATACAGGGGAGAGAAAAACAACAACAAACCTTCCATAAGATGTAAAGAATGGAGATAAAACCTAACAGTCACAAGCAACTACAATGTGATTCAATTTTACCTCATCTTCAAGTTCCAAAACCTTTTCCTGGTACTCTTCCAGCTCTGTGGAGGTAAGCGTGATGACTTCCTGCAGCTCCTTCTCAAGCATGGTCTTGCTGTTTGTCACAGCCTGCAGCTCAGCCTGTAGAGCTGCTATTTTCGCCTGTATAACACAAAGCCATGCTGTATTCCAATTTGTTTTGGATAGTCAACAGATATAGTCATTATTCACAATATACATATACTGTAATGCATCTTGATGACAAAGAAAGGTAAGGTTTGATGTCTCTACAGCAAAAAAAACAAAACAAAAAGAATGTTTTTGACTAATACAACATAATTGCTCAGTCTCCCTGAACATCAAAAGTAATCCTAGATGTAAACGTAAAAAACGTAAACTTATTCATTCATTTTGAGATGATCAACAGATTCCTGCTATCTTAGGCCTTCAGATCTTAGAGGAGTGTATCATCGTGATGCACTTCAGACAGATATGAGAGGAGAAGCGAGCTTGGACAAAACACTTTTTGAACAGTGATGCCGTTTCTTGGATGTGAGTTTTGTTTTTAAACAAACTGTATGTTGATGATCTTGTAGGTTTCTACGTTACCTGTAAAACCTGGCTGTTACCCCCATCTGATACTTGGGCCTTGAGTTTGACCAGCTCTGCCTCTGTTGTCTCTTTCTCAGTTAGAGCCTCCTGAAGTCTTCTGCTCAAGATGCCCACAGCATTCTCATAGGCCTTATGTTTGGCCTTCATCTCCTTTTGAGCGCTGGTCAAATCTGTCCCCAGCCTCTTCACACGCACCTTCTGCTCTGAGATGGCCCTATTTTCATGCACAAAGGAAATTAAATTAATTTAGCATTCTAATAGCAGATTATGGTTGCATAACAAAAAGACTGGTTCGAAACCTTGCATTATAAGTCAGGTAGATGATGAACAAGTTGTACAGTGCATTTCTGAACTGTAAGTGCTGAACATTTAATATAAATAGAATCTGAAAAAAATGTGTTCGACTGCTGAAGTCGTTAATGTGGAAATCTGTCAAGTTTCTAAAAATCTTTAATAAACACATGACTCACTTTTTTGCTTCTGCCTCCATTTGCTCCACCTGTTTTCTCAGGCTCTCATTCTCTTGAGTCACTGCTGCTAGCTGGTTCTGATCAAACTGCAGAGACTAAATTGGGAGGAAAATCAAATATTATTCAATGCAGTCAAACCCCATGAGAAACGCTTGTTCTTTTTTAACCTTTATCATGATCAAACATACTATGCTAAATTAATTCATTAACAGAAATGAATTAGACAAATTATGGTACCTGAATCTGTGTTTCCAGCTGATCCCTTTCTGTCTGAATGGCTTGCAGGTGGGCTTCCATGTTTGTCATTTGTTCCTGGACTCTTGCCATCTCCTTCTGCAAGCGAGCCTGTTCCAGCTCTGCCTTCTGCTTCTCACCCTGGACACCCAGCAGCTCTTCCTTCAGGTCCTTCACCTCCAACAACAGGCGCTTTTTGGTGGACTTCAGCTCATTGATCAACTGGTCTTTGGAGCTGGCATCCCGGCGGTATGCTTCCACCATAACCTATGAAGTTAACAACATCGTCTGTCTGATGAAAGGTTTACACAGGATGAAACACTTTGGGAGTATTTTACTTCTATTAGCCACTGTGAATAGTCTTGTTGATATGTGCCTTGACTAAAACGGTAGTTAAAAATCTTAACACCATGTTGGAGATGAACTGCAGGTGAGAGGACCACAACCCGATTTCAACCTTACACTGAATCATCTCAGGTTTAAAGCGGCCGTGTTCCAAGAAAAGTAACACACATTAAATTTGAAAAACCAAATGCATACGTGTATATGCGAGTATTTAAAATAAGGAAAAAAAGTTGTTGCAGAGTTTTTTTTCCTTTAAGCAAAAAAAATTTAAAGAATAATCAGTTTTACATATGTAAAAATGCTAGAATATGCTCTTCTATTTATGCATTATGCAGAGGGAAAAAAAAAAAATTAAAAACATACCAAGCTTCAAACATACTGCTCACTATACTTGCATATAGCCGACAAAGTAAATCATCGTTCTTGTTTCCCTGCACACAACGTTAATTTTCATGAAAATACAATTATTTTTATTCTATATTTTTTTCATAAATTACTTATCACCTGAGGTAAAGTAGCGTCAATCTCAATGCAATCATACACAGTTATGTGAAAAAAGAAACTCCACCCTCTTTCACTTCCATTTTATGTAACATGAAAAAAAGATCTATATCAGGTCTTTAAATGAGGTAAATACAACCTCAGATGAACAACTGAAATAATAAGAAGCCAATATTTAACAAAAACTAAGCCACAATGTAGATGCAGTGTATGATTAATTACTGATATTAAAAAAAAAATTTTAACAGAGAAAAGTGATAGATAAATAAACTTTACTTTACATGACTGAACCAATTTTTCTTTTCTATATTATCAGCCTCTCATATCTTTGAGAAGGATCTCTTCTCTGCAACATTGCTTCAAGTTACTGATTGCGGGCAGTTATCTACCTACAGCTCTTTTAAGGTCCTGACACAGTACTTTAATTGGGTTTATGTCTGGACTTTGACTCCACTATTGCAAGATTTTTTTCTGGTGTCACTGGGACCATTATCTTTAATGACCCAACTTCAGCCACACTTTAAATGTCCGATTGATGGCTTCACATTTAACTAGAATATAGTATACTCTACTTATACTTTATATACACAGGAACTCATAATCAAACCCAATGACTGAAAGAAGCCACAATATTGTAGCAGAAAAATAGGCCCAAAACCTTTAGCAAAAGTTTCATCCAAAATTTCTGCTTTTATAGAAGTGGTCACAGTGCATGATGATCATGATAATGAAGTATACCTGGCTCTTTTAATTCCTATAGAAGCAGTAAGGGTGTACATAGAATTTAACATATTGCTTCTGCATTTCACTCAGTCTTTGCTCAGTAAATAACACTGAAATATTTAAGGTGTGTTTGGTCATCCTAATTCATACCTTTTTACGTGGTAAAAACCTGATGACTTTATAATGTGTCTTGATATGTAAAACCTTAAAATTAAGAGGATCTACATTGTTTTCCCTCATGGCATCGAATGGGCTACGATGAATCTTAGTGCATGTACTAGAGTCTACAAGGACAAGTCTTGAAAGAGATAAAAATAAGGAGCGCATTTCTGTCATTCTGTCAATTAACCCCACCCTGACTCTGACAGCCTGTCAATACAACAAAGCAACTGTTGCTCAATCCACTGAGGCATGTCAACCAGCTCCTTGGACCTTCTTCAAAGAATTTGTCATCTGGCTCTACAATACATCCTCCCACAACACCATCAGCTTTAGTCAGCAGGGAATTTATGACAAGTGTTTCTAAATGCGTGTGAAATCTTCACTTCAGTCAGACATCTATTAGATTTACTCAGTGAGTGCTTCATGCACTGTCACATAAGAATTAGGGAAATGTATTACCTTTTGCTGCTGGAACTGTTCCTTCAATTTCTGAGCCTGTTTCTTCAGGGAATTATTCTCTTGTTGTAGCGTTTCAATCTGTATAATGGGAAAAATGCACTTTTCACAAATTATCTGCAGAAGCTCAATGTATCAATATTCAGAAAAACACACCAGGATTTTAGCACCAATCGACAGGGGGTCATTTACTTTGAACTTATATTAATCAATTTACACACCAATTTGGAACTCTTGGACTTAACTTGCCTTTAAGTCCGGGCAAAAAGATGCAACAATGAGATACCTGGAGGTGTGAATGGCACTAGTGTGGACAAATCTTTTTAAAATTCAGTATTATTGTAGAATCCAGGTGCACACAAATGTGCAACAGTTTAATGACCTGGGCCTCTTGGTACATGCAAAATATTACTTTTACACTTGTTGATCAGTTTTCATAATGTGAACAGAAATGCATTTCTCATCATAATAAATATCCCTAACTGCCATTTTATCGCAACCATTAGTTGCTTCAGTTTCATTTGCAGCTAGATGACAGTAGATATTGCAATTACCAAGGGAAGTTCATGTGATGTATTACAAATAGCATGCTTTTAAAGATTTGATCTACAGCTTCACTGCTATCTGTACCTGACTGGCTTTGATTTTGACTTCCTGTCTGAGCTGATCCAATATGTCAGAAGCCACCAGAACATCTTCTCCCAGACGTTCAGCACCCTCGTCAAGCTGGCTCTTGTCCGCTCGTGCTGCCTGAAGTGCAACCTCTAGGACGATTTTCTCATTCTGGAGGTACTGTATGTTGTCATCCTTAGCACTGCTCTCTGTTTGCAGCTCTGTCAGATGAGCCTCAAGCTCCAGGTATCGAGCCTCTAGATGATTTATGGCCTGCTCTTTGGTTTGTAGGTTCTCCTGAGTGATTGTCAGCTGGTGCATCAGCTCCAGGTGTTCTTTCTGAAGCGACTGAAGTTGCATGTCTTTTTGGGAAAGTGTTAACTTTGCCTGAGAGAAACAAGGGTAGGACAAGACAGTTTATAGCAAAAATAGTCAGAATATCCATTCCAATCCCAGGGAGAAAACAAGTTCATGCACATTTAGCAGAACTACCTGCTCTAGTTCCCTTTCCAGTGTGCTGGCTGTCTTGGCCAATTTTATTAAATGCTCTCGCTCTTCCTCAAACTCCTCAAGCTTGTGCTGTAGGTCATCTTCCACCATAGTCTTTGCATCCTGGATCTGCTTGTAAGCAGCCTCTTGGGTTAGCATGTCTGCCTATATCAAAGGCAAAAGAATATTAAAGCATGGTTTAAAACTTTAATACTTCCTTAAATAAACCTTTGCATGTTTAATGTTGAAAACCAAATAGCTTTAAAAAACAGTTTATATTCCCTTTATGTCCAGACACAAGGGTATATCAAAATATAATAATATAAGGATATAAAAAATATACCTCTATGCTCTGCAGTTGGACAGCAATACGCTCTTTTTCCTTGATGGAACGATGCTGGGTCTCAGTGAGTTGATGAGAGAGTGTCACATTTTCCAGCTTCAGATGTTCCACAACACCAATCTGCGTCATCTGTCCAGCCTTTGAGAAAACAAAAAAAGATATTATCTGTGATGCCTTGTCAAGTGTCAGGCCTTGGTATCAAAACTACCTCCATGAACATCAACCATACCTGCATGTTGGCCATTTCACTTTGCAGTCGTACTCTTGCTTCCTGGGCCAGTGCTAGTTGCTGCTGGTACCACTGCCTGACCTGCTGGAGCGAGTCAATCTCAGCCTGGGCAGTCTTTAGTCGGCTCTGTAGGGTGCTGCGCTCCAGCTGCACATTCTGAAGCTGGTTCTGAATGCCAACCATCTGCTGACGCACCTCTTGAACTGCAAGAGGACGTTCAAAAGACTCAATTAACAAATATGAAAAAAAAGGGCCATGGTGTCTATGAGCTCTCAGTATCTCCATCACTCACCTGCACTGTCCTTTGAAGTTAGAGAATTTTGCATCTCCTCCACTTTTACCATCAGCCTGTTGTATTGATCTTCAGAAACCTTCAGGTCATTGCTTAGAGAAGTTAGACTTGCATTCTTAGTCTCAAGACTGCCCTGGAGCTCCACCATGGCCTTTTCCAGCTGGCTGCAGTTTTGTCGCAGCGTGTCAACCTCCACAGTGAGGGCACTCTGCTTGTCCTGGTTGACTTGAGCCTCCTCCTTTTTAGCCTGGAGCTGAGCATTCACTGTAGCAAGCTGAGCCTGAAGTTCTGTCTTCTCTTTTAGAGCCTAGAGGACAGGGCATGCAGATAGAGAATCAATCCAATTCTTCTTCTGGTTTTCGGTGCCATAAGTTGTAAGGATGACCCATACTTGTCAGTTGATGGATTTAAACCCAAATCAAAAACAAGCTTTGATTATGGCAAAAATAATTTGAGTGAAAAGAAAAAAAATCATAATTAAAATCCCTATGCTATATTACCTGACTGGCCTCTGATGACAAGGATTCCAGCTGACCCTCGAGTCTCATTTTCTCTTTCAGTACCTGGAGCATTTCATCATGGCCCATGACAGAACTCTCCAAAGAAACACTGGAACAAATTTAAGCATCAATGCAAAATGGAAGTTAGGTGAAAACTTGAACAGCTGTATCTATTTTACAATAATCTACTGATTAGAAGAAGTAGGTGTCAGACTCGTGAATGAAATTAAGGATGCAATTTCAATTCAATAAATAAATAAATAACTAAAAATACCTGCTGGAGAAACTGTCTCTACGGCTGCGAGGCTCTCCTGTCCCTTCCCTGTCCCGTTCCATCTCTAGCAGGTGTTGCTCTTCACTGGCTGCCTGCAGCACTTCTTGTAGGGAAGGGAACTGACCCATAGCCTCTGGAGGAATCTCTCTCCCTTCCACAGTGTACGGCCCCTGCTGCCTTTCAACTGCGACAGAGAGCATGCCGTACATCCCTCTGGTAGACACACTACTATAGGAAGAGCTGTCACTATCATTGCCATCGTTCCCTGCCCTCGCTCCTGATTCACTGCCATCAATTTCTGACACACTGTCACTGACTTTCATTGAACTACACGGTTGTGCTTCTGTGTCCAAGATGTTGCCCTCTGACATCACACTGACTTCAGACAGTGTGGACACAGAGCTAATTGTGATCTGCTGGGAGCTCATAGAATTATCTGTGGTCTTGATGCCACCTCCTCCACCACCCCCATCACCACTGTCAGACTTGAGATCTGCCAAGGAATGGATCTTGTTGGGGCGCGTTGACCTGGACTTCCTTTCTTTTGAAGGGGGAATTCCCAGACTACCCAGTTTGGGGCCACGTGGGACACTGGTCCTCAGAAAAGAATACTCTGTGGTCATAGCAACAGTGCTAGCCCGGGGTAGTGCCTCAGGATGCAGCATCAGTTCTGGATCTAGAGTACTGAATGGCCTGTTTTTGGTAGAGGTGCGGTGAGACTGAAAAACAGATGAAATAATCTAAATTACTGGCAAAAATAAATGAAAATAAGCAAAGTCAGTGCAATGCCATAACTTCAAAGAGAACACTTCTCCAAATTAAAAAGATTTGGCTTTCATAAAGTTGAAATATCAATCATCTAATTCGCATTTTCCAGTAAAATTACATTACTAAACAAGTAAGATAATTTAATCAAAATTAAGACTGGTCTCTTGGCAGAAGCCCCAATAAACATAAAGAAAACATGATTTAAAAAAGAGAGAGAGAAGTAACATGGATCAGTTTAATATAATGTAGATAACACAATATTAACCAATTATGACCAATATTTTTTACAAAAGAGATCTTTATAAAACCTGGGGATTTAAAAAAAAACAAAAAAAACAAACAAACAAACCTAATATTGTCCGCCAAAACATTCACTTGTACTCCTCTGAAGAAACAAGAAGCCCTCTGCCTTTATTGATAATTATTAACTTAATGACTGTTAACATTTTAATAACAACAACAGGATTTGATGCCCTCTTTGTAAACGAAGCTACAAAGATGTCACAACCCACAGGAGCTACGGTCCTGGTACCAGATGCTCCGAGGCACCGCCAGATGTTCTGTGTCAGCTGCGTTCACTCACCCTTTCCTTATGTCTCTGAACCCTGTACTGTTTGAGTTGCTCCTCCAAACGTCGACGAGCCTCCAGGCGAATCTTTTCCTCATTCTCCATTTCCAGAGATGGCTTCAGGTTGGCTGAAAGGAGAGAAATAAGGACAAACTAAAGATGGTTTCCCACCAAATGAAATTTTTTAACATAAGATCTGATTTAAAGCTAGATCAGCCAAATGTTGTTTGGTTTGTATTTTATAAATACATGTTAGATATGTGGTTATGAACTTAAATAAGTGAAACCATGCTCTTAAATATCAATTTGAAACAAATCATTCAAAAATGAGTTAGATAAAGCCCTACAAAATAAACAAGATTTCTACAACTGCAATAAACAGACATGCTGAAACACTTATTCTCCCATGGAGCCAAACAGAGAAACTGTTGAGAGATACAATGTTTGAGAGGTGGAGAAATCCTAGGCTGTGTTTTTATTAAAAATGTTATTTAAAAACTGGCAAAAAACAGCCACAGTGCCCAACTTTTAAAAACAAAAACAAAAACACCGAAAGCACAACATAGCACATGGTATAGCTCCAAAATGCAATCATTAGCCCACACAGTGTTTCAAATGAAGCACCCACACTAAAGACTAATCAAGCAATCACCTGGCCATGGGAGTTACACAAAAACACCAGACTCATACAGCTTAAAGTGATTTGCTCTGATCCTTCTGTTAATATAACACACAGACAAGGGAATTGCAAAAAGATGCGCACGAGCCAGAAACCAAAACATTCCACAGCAAAATGAGGTTAAAATACAGAAGGTTAAGAGGGGGAGTTCACTCCACATAATTTTATGCTTACACAGTTCAGTCTCCTGCATAGGCATACTGAGTCTGAGCGACTGCAAAGCATCACCCTTGTGAACAGTGACCTCAGCACTAGCCCCTTCAGACTTCTCTAGCATCACGGGTTGATTAGCAGGCACACCTGGGGACGGTTCTTGGGTCTGTGAGTTGATGGGGGAGCTAGTGCACTGGGGTATTGCTGTCTGAGGCAGAGACCCATTTATAAGAGTGTCCCCTGCAGCATCGAAGCCATCCACCAGTCCATTTCCATTTGGCAACACATCTGAAGTGACAGAACCTGAAAAAGATGCGGGGGAAGGACAGCCTTAAGGAATGTGAAAAGTAGCCATGATGGATTCTTGTGAACTAGCTGGAGTCGATGTGATTCTCTTTGCAAACAGGCTCAACAAGTTTGTCGAACAACAATATCTTAAATTGAAAAGAAAAAAAAGATTGCAACAGTCATTCACACTTGGTTACTTAAGTGTCCCTTCAGGTATATTTACCGTTGGGATTTTTGTTTCTAAGTGGACAAATTATAAAAAAGAAAAACTAAAAATCTATTTGTCTTTTCAACTTGAGACTCTGGTTACATATTCCATAAATAGTTTATGTTACATACATCTTCTACTGAAGTAGGAACAACTTTGTAAAACTAACCAGGGTGCATTAAATCTTGTTGGGTGGAAACTTTTCCATTGCATCTTTCTCATCTCTGCAGTATTACCTCAGTGAAAAACATGTTGCTGCAAAGCAACTGTTATGACCTATGTTTCAGCTGTTTTTATTTTTCGTTTTGTTGCTTACCATTTTCAATGGCAGAAATGGCCCTTTGTATTAACCTGTTGGTCTGTTTACATTGCTAAAGATGCTTTGTTTACCATTTTTAGTAGCCAAGGTCCCTGGAAAATACTCAAAAAATGTTTTCAAGACATTGAAAGTGCCCGAGTTTGCGAAAAAGTCTTAAAATATTGAGTATAATTAGGGCCCAAGGCCCTCTTGAAACTGAAGGAATTGTTTATTATTACTTTATTTTATTTTTTCTTGTGCCGAAAGGACCGCATTTTTGAGGCCTTTAACATATTGGAAAAGTTGGCGATTGTCACTGAAAAGTTTTCCCTTGAAATTTTTTTTTGTTTTTTGGTAATAAATTCGTGAATGGGCGTGACCAAATTTCTCTATAGCGCCCCAAACGTGAAATCTGGAACTGCGTATAACCGACATGCACAAAAATGGGTATACACATTCTTCTCTTTAATACAAGACAAAAAGTGTCTTGGGACCCTACCCCAAAATGTACAGGAAGTTGGGGGGTTCCGTGGCGTACTGGCTAGAGAACTGGGCTGGCAACCGGCCGGTACCAATGATGTGGGCGGGGGGAGTCCCTGAACAAGCGCTTCTCAACATCCAAATCCATTGATGAGGTGCCCCTGAGCAAGGCACCTGAAACCCCCACCTGCTCCCCGGGCGCCGCACCGTGGCAGCCCACTGCTCTGGGCCTAACTATATTTATTATATACAGTCATTGGGAACAGCCCAGATGGGTCAAATGCAGAGAATGAATTTCCCCACGGGATTAATAGTAGTGTACAAAAAAAACAACAACTTTGAAAATATGAATTCTGTTAAATTATTTAACTAAGTATGAGACAAAACTGAAGGAAAACCTAGGTTTAAACCAACATGAAGCTTATACAGACCACTAGAGACTGCAGTACCTCTACCGAGCACTAGAGGCTGCAGTTCTTCTACTGACTAGTAGAGGTTCAGTTCTCTACTGACCACTGGAAGCTGCAAATCCACTACTGACCACTGGAGGCTGCGGCTCCTCTATTCACCACCAGAGGCTCCAGCCCTCTGGTACAGGAACTACTAGAGGCTGCAGTTCCTCTACTGACTACTAAGCACTGTGGGCTCTCTATCAACCAGTTCTTTGACTGACAAGTAGAGGCTGAAGTTCCCCTACCAACCACGAGAGACTGTAGTTCCTCTGCTGACCAGTAGAGGCTGCTGTTCTGCTCCCAACCACTATAGTCTGTAATTCCTCTACTGACCAACAGAAGCTGAAGTTCCTCAACCAACCACTACAGACTGTGACTTCCTCTACCAACTAAAATTACCTGTGGTGCTATCCCGACCAATAGAGGCTGCTGTTCAACCACCAACCAATATAGGCTTCAAATCCTCTACTAACCACAAGGGGCTGCAGTTCCTCTACCAACCACTAAAGGTTGTGGTTCTTCTACCGACCAATAGAGCTCTACCAAACAATACAGACTCCAGTTCCTGTACAGAGCAATAGAGCCTGTGGTTTCTCTACCAACCGCTGGAGGCTGTGGTTCCTCTACCAACTAATAGACTCTGTGGTTCCTCAACCAAACATGAGAGGCTCCAGTTCCTGTACCAACCAATAGAGGCTGCGGTTCCTCTACCAACCAGGTCCTCCACTGATCAATAGAGCCTGCGGTTTCTCTACTGACTAATAGAGCTGCAGTTCCTCTACCGGCCACAAGAGGCTGCAGTTTTTCTACTAATCACTAGGGGCTGCAATACCTCTGGCAGTCACAAGTCAATGAACTGTCTCTCAGTTTCAAAAGCCAGAACAAATGAAAAATACTAGTGCCACCTGAAAAACAACTCCTCACTCTCACTGTTACTGTCTATAGGTTGACGATTCTCTCTCCAGTGTGCAAAAACAATAAACAACAATCACAACAGAAATACACGTCTGATTTATAAGATGCACGATACTCAGTGTACACACCCCTTTTGAAATCATTTTAAACAACATCTCAATGAAAACAATTTCCAAAATGTTGACAATACAAAGTTTAATTTAACATATGTTTAACTTACAACATAAAAGTAAGGTCAATAATATAACTGAGATTACACATTTTGTCAGTTTTACTCAAATTATAGTGGTGCAAAAATGAGTACACCCCACTGAAAGTCTCTGAAGCGAAGCTAAATTGTAGACTAAATGTCTAATTTAACAAGAATAAAATCACAGGTGAGTCTAATTAGTCATTACACAAGTGTCCAGCAGACAGTTGACTATAAAAGGGTGTCAAAGCCCCTTCCCATTTCATGCTGTCAACAATGGCACCACATGGTGAAGGCTACGAAAAGATCAGCAAAGCTTTCCTTCTCAGTCAGAATACTGTAGCAGAAGTGGACCAGAAATTTAAGAAGGCTGGAACTGCAACCATCTCACAGAGACGTCCAGGTCGTCCACAGAAGTTAACACGTCGACAGCAGAGTCTTCTGATTTGAAGGGCTGAAGAAAATCAGCATGCAAATTCACTGCAGTTATCTAAAAAGTTGAAAGACAAACTGGGGTGACTTTCCAGAGACACAATACAGCGTACACTCCAGAGGAATAGCATGCATGGATGCATCCATAAAAGCTTAGGCACAAAAGAGCTTGCAAGGGGCATGCTGGGGAAGATGAAGACGACTGGGATGCCATGTTCTGGAGTGTTGAAACCAAGACAAATGTTTTTGGAACTGATTTGTCATGTGGTGGGGGTGTAGTGGAGGACCCAGATGCAGGAGTAATCCAAAAACTGTAATGTTTAATAAGAAAACCAAAAACACTGCCACAGCAGGAAAATGGAACTGGAACTAAAGAACTCAAAATAAAGGGAGGCAAAAACACAAACTAAATCCAGACATAAACACAGGCCAAACAGTACAGCAAGGAGGGAAAACAGACAATATAAAGGGGAAAGAGCTGACGAGACACAGGTGAAACACATCTATGGGATTAGAACACTCCATACACATCAGGGAAATGAGGACCAGGAAAGTCAAACACAATATAACTAGACACAGACAGGACTTCAAAATAAAACAGGAAATAAATCAAACAGACACAGTCAAGGACAAGAAAACAAGGATACAAAACACCAACACCAAAAAAACCAAAACTAAAACCCAAACCATGACTCTGATGGCTTCAAAACTGCATGGCATCACAAAGGTGGGGAATATAAAGAAAATGCATGGTGCCCTCAGTGAAACATGGTGGTGGTATTGTCCTTATGTGGGGTTGCATGATTCCTGATGGTATCAGGGAGCTGCATTTTGTTGATGGCATCATGAATTCACAGATTTATTGATCTATGCGGAAAGAGAAGATGCTACCATCACTCCATGCCCTTGCTCATCGTGCATTTCTCCAGCATAACAATGATCCCAAACACACATCTAAGGTTGGATTTCTGAAGAAGAACAGGGTGAAAGTGATTCAGTGGTGAAGTATGTCTTCTGATCTGAAGCCAAACACCTATGGGGGAATTCTGAATTCTGAAGGGATGAGTTGATCATCACTCTCATTCCAGCATTCAGTCACTAAAACAGGTCATTGCTGAAGAATGGAAAAAGATTGATGTTGAAAAAAGGTTGCCAACTTGTTCATTCCATGCCTAGAAGACTTGGTGCTGTCTTTAAAAATCGTGGAGGCCATACAAAGTACTAGATGTAGTCATTTTTGTTGTCAGCTGTACTCATGTTTCCACAACCCTAATTTGAGTAAAACTGCAACAAAAAAAGTGTAATCTAAGTTATATCATTGACCTTATTTTCATGTTATAAGTTAAACAGATGTTATATTAAACTTTGTCTTGTCAGTGTTTTGGAAATTGTTTGTCTTCATTGAGATATTGTTTAAAATGTCACTTTTCAAAGGGGGTGTACTCATTTATGCTGAGCACTGTATTTCTACATGTGAATGAAGTCTGAAGCCATCCTGAGGATTTTATTTTTATTTTATTTTATCTGTAGTGAGCGGTGACTGCCACGATGAGGCAGCACCGAGACTCTAAAGACTGCGAATGGACATGCCGCTGAGGAGAAGAAGTAGAGGAGGAGGGGGGGGAGGAGGAGCAGCGACGCCTGGAGGAGGAGGAAGAAGAAGAAGAAGAAAGTTTGGTTCTGACCCGGTTCTGACCCGCTTTGGACCTGCAACTCAGCAGAACTCTTCAGAACCCCGGAAGAACTCTCCAGAAGGTTGGTTTCTACATCTCCCTTGTTCTGAGGGTCGGTGGCAGCTGTGGGAACCAGGACCGGTCCGTCTGGGTCGGAACCGCAGAACTTCACGCTGACGTGTTTCACGGAGAGGTGCTGACACAGAACCCTTTCCGGTACCGGTTCAGAACTCTGAACTAAATCAGAACCGCTGCTGACGTCACACCGGGCCGCGCGACCCAGATTGTAGTCACCTGCGTACAGGTGGATTTGTTTTAGAAGTACTAATGTTCCTGGAGAGCTTTACATTACAGTGCAAATTAAAACAGAAATTTAAAAAAATATATATAATATTAATTCTGTATCATAATATAGGAGATCATTTGAAATAAAATAGTTAAATCTAAAACAGTGATAACATCTTTTATTAGGCTATAAAAATGAAAAGGTACTTATTTACAATAATATAATTGTTAAAGTAAAATTATAATGCAATCATTCAAATGGATAAATCCACAAATTAATGGGGGGGGGGGGGATAGGCTATAGCTTACAATACGACCAGAAAAAACAGGTTAACATCTGGACTTATGTGTGTTGTGTTGTCAGCTGAAAAATCTGGACTGATCTGTGTTGTGTCAAACATCTGGACTGAGGTGTGTGGTGTAATCAGCTACAACATCTGGACTGATGTGTGTTGTGTCAAACATCTGGACTAATGTGTGTTGTGCCGCCAGGTGCAGTCGTGGACCTTCCAGAACATAGACGTGGCGTCACGCGGCCATCATGAGGCAGCTGAAAGGAAAACCCAAAAAGGAGACATCGAGGGACAAGAAGGAGAGGAAGCAGGCTATGCAGGAGGCCCGGCAGCAGGTGGCCACCGTGGTGCTGCCCACGCTGGCCGTGGTAGTCCTGCTTATTGTCGTCTTCGTCTACGTGGCCACCAGACCTGGTGCCATAGAGTAAACCGGGTCGGAATGGGCCGTCCAGCCCGTAAAAGCTTTTCCAAAGAGTGCCTGAGCAGGATCCGAGCTGCAGAAACCAGACCGCATGGTCCCTGGTGCCTTTTAAGCCACGTTAATGTCCCGGAAGACCCGATAAACCAAAGGACCTGATCTAGCTGTTCAGAGAGCAGCTGCAAACAAGTTTCCAGATGTGTGAATGGAACATCTGGTCTTCTTCCAGCTCAGTGTCCAGATGTTTACCATGCAGATGTTTTCAGGTGCCTTTGAATATATTCAGCTGTTTTATTAAAGTTCAGTAAAGAGTTTTCTAATCTAACTGAGAGTCAGGTGCTCTTTTCTTACATCCAGCTGGGATTCAGCAGTTGATCAATCAGTTTTATTCATTTATTTTGATTAACAGTTTAGGACAATGTTTAAATCGGTATAATTATGGGATGTCAGAGCCACTGCTTCCAGGAGCTTCTGGAAGTGCTTCATGTTTGTGTTCATGTTTCCATATCAAACCAGCTGCTGGAAACAGCTGCACAGTCCCAGGTGGAAGACCTGCTGAACAGATGTTACAGATGTGCTGTTGATTCACTGATGTCTAGCCACATGATGAGTCAATCAAGTCTGAGTCTGTTGAGCCTGAGCTCAAGAGAAACTTGTGGGTTTTTTGTGGTCAGGAAGCTGAAATCAGTTCACTTTCATCATCAGTTGATCATATAACGATCATTTTGGAGACATTGCATTTACATCAGTAAATTATGTTGATGATCAGAACAGATAGTTTAATGTAGTCAAACCAGCCATGACTGGTACTGGTGACACTCCAATTATTTTTTTAAGTGATAATTCGTTGTTTTTTTTTTTTGTCTCAGCCTATGTAAATCTTCTACCCAGACAGTTTCACAACCATCCAGACCTGGAATCGTGACCAATTCCAGGTGAACCACAGCTTAGAGCAGAGGTGTCAGACTGTTTCTTCCTGGACCACATCATCACCATGGTTACCATGTAAGGACTGGGTATTCTTTACTTTCTAAAACCAGCTATGTTGTCAAAATTCTAACTTGTTCCTGGACTCAGTCATTAAATTTTGAAAAAATGGGAGATTTTTTTTTTAAAATAATATATTTTCACAAACATTGAGACTTTTTCACTAAAAAAAAAAAATGCTTGAAAAATCACAAATGTACATGTGATTTCTTCGTTTATTATTTTTTAATACATATGCAAAAATCTTGAAAAAAAAACCCAAACCAAACCATTTTTCATGTCATTATGAGGTATTGTGTATAGAGTTTTGGGATAAAGCTGCAAAATAACGTGGACAAATACTTTCCAGATCCACTGTACATATACATATATATATATATATACATACATATA